>JAOXJP010060908.1:0-29852 GCA_025762735.1 Platanus orientalis | reverse complement strand
AGAAAACTGAGTAAAAGTAAGTTTTGGGGTTATCTTAAATCCCTAAATTAACCTTGTCTTTCAAGCCTTATTACATAACTCCTAAAATAAAACAGAAACGACCTTAATTAAAATAAAAACCCATAATAATAACCCCAAACACTCAAGCCATAAAGTCTTCCATTTGTTTTGAATCTGGTGCCTCTTGTGTGGGGGTATATACAAAAGCTACTTTATGTTGTCCGCATCATTCTTCCGTGGTGGGGAGAAATTTGATCTTAAATTTTGATCACTCTTCATCACCACTCCCCAACGATATGTTTGGACTTCACAAAAGGGGTGGCAAATGTGGTGGACCAAGTACTAACTCTTTGCACAAACCTGACTGCTTGGATCTCTTCCTTGTCTTGGTCCTGGGCTTTTTCTGGACTTCCATCTAGGAATTAGTTAGAGAAGATCTTGTTTGATCATCCTTAGAGTTTTTAGCATTGAGGAAGGAATCTGTTTTTGGTGTAGCTTTTACTTGGAATGGATGCTCATCATGATGCTCAATGTCTAAAATGATTTTATCTGGCACGCCACGAGATTTAGATGGTTTTGTAATGTGTGCTCGCCTTTTTGTCCAACCAAAGATTTCATTATGAAAGTAATCATAAAATTTTCAATATTTTCTATTTGGCCTATGCACTTCAAACTCATATGGTCTGTGAATTAGGAGCTCAAACTTAGTTTTAAATATACGAGACATTCTTTGATCAAAACTGAGGTTATGGTCATCCTTCCATTCAAAAACTGATGTGACATCCATCACGTAATCAAGCCCAATCTTTACTTCTTTCTCGTCATAAGTCTACAACAGTTCTTGATAATCATCAAAGCTCATGGGATGATCTTCACTTGATTCCTAAGGAAGATAAATATGCAACATGGAATGTAGGGTCTCCCGGGATTACAGCTAGATAAGGATTAGTTGCAACCTGGCTCTGATACCAAATTTGACGTAGGATAGACCCAAATTTAATGTAGAATATGGTACAAATGATGCTGAGGAAGACAAGAAAAAATTTAGGGTTTTAAGAAAGAGATTAGGGTTACCCTAAATATTTCCAAACTTAAAAAGAAAGTTAAGGAAGAGTTGGAAAAGGTAAATCAAGGATCCAGATAAGCAATTTTAGAAGAATTAAAGAGGGAAAGATGAAGGAATAGAAGCAAGAGCCCAATAAGGGAAATTTTGGGCAGATCCATGAAATTACCAAAATACCCTTAGTTGTATGTCAGAAAAATCTAAAAATTTGCAGGGTGTTAGATGACCTTCCCCATACAAAATTTCATCAAATCCTGATAACTCTAGGTTTATTAAATTACACAAAAATTAGGTCAGCATAATTCTTTATTCAAGAATATAGAAAACTGAGCAAGAAAAATTGATCAAGAATTATACTAAATCAATGGAGAAATTCAATAAACTTAGATGGATAGAAAGTAAACTTATGGGGGAGTAAAACCCTAAAAGAAAATCAGTAGGTATGGGTGGGGTGATTTTTATGGTTCAAGAACCTAGAAATTTCAAGAAAAGAAAACAAGAAAGGATCTTTAAGAAAGAAGATTAATAATAGTAGTCATTGTTGTTGAACGTAAATTGTTCGAAGTAAAATGGCCAAAGCAAGGGCGTTTGGACCTAGTGAGGATTACAGAAAGGGGGGTAGGATATTCTGTGTCGATTGAGATTAGCCCTTTTATCGTTAGGTGGTTGGTCGGGCATCTCTATCTTGCCGGTTGCCTCCTTGAGCAAGACAAATTAGTTAAAACCAGAGACTAAGGAGACAAAGTGTTGGTATTGCAACGTAAGCAAAATAACAAGGAAAGGTTCGTTGAAATCTCAGCTACACCAAGGAATTCGAGGGGTAGACATATTATTCTCCCTGAAGATCAAAATGCTTGGGGGTGGGATAACCTCGCAAAGATTCTTAAGGAGGATTTCTTAGATGACACCGGCATCAAACTACCAAAACCTTTTTGGCATGACCCGCAAGACTTTCTGGCCATTACATGAAGAAATTTATTTGCTAATCATTGGGAGGGCCGGAAACAAAAGGAAAAGGAAGGTGATTGGGCCCTTGGCATTTGTCTTGAGAAAATTGATGAGAGCCTTTCCTGAGAAGATAGTGACGACATGGTCACTGTAGCTCTTATGCGCAGAAGAATGGGGAAAACAAAGCCCTTTGTTGTTAATTGAGGATTGATTCTCAGACTTGGGTGGAGTCAAGGTGGGCTAGTTCACGAATCCAGGATGACAAGTCCAGGTAGACTTGTGTTCCACAGGTGGTCGCCCTTGCTGGGAATGAAGGTGGGTACATGGTGGTCCAAATCCTTCTAGATTCAAATTAGAGGATTGCCCTTTCATCTTTGGAAAGAAGAGGTGTTTGCGACCATAGTGAAGGATTGTGGCGGGCTGAGGAGAGTGGATGCGAACATTAGCTCTTTCAAGGATCTGAGATGGGCTAGATTTCAATCCTTCAAAACTGATCTTAGGAAGATTCCTAGAACAGTTCAAATCTCTGATGGTGAAATCACGTGTGAGGTCTCGATTGTGGTGGAAGAAGACTCAGACGAAAGCATGAACTGCATTGGTTTGCCTTGTGGGGATGAAGGCTTGCGGGAAGGAAAGCAGTTTTCCAAACAAGGTGGGTTTTCACTTTTGACAAAACCACTAAAGCCGTACAAAATGGTATTTCAAATTTGAAATCTCGAGATGCAGCTTTAAGAAGGCGTTGGCATGCTGAAGAGGCCTCTTTACAAATGGATGAAATTACCCTAGAGTCGAAAACATTAACAAAACAAGTGGAGGGGTATAATGGGAACAGGAAGTCGACGTTGGGACATGACGCTATGGATGATCCCAAGGTCCAAAATGACCTTTGTTTGGCGCGTAGAACTAAGGCTGGAACTTTGCCGTTAAGGGCAGATTGGTTTGCCTTTTTTCTTTCTTAAGGCTTCGATTTAGTCTAGAGTTGGGCAAGGGGTTGCTTTGTCTGTTCATTACATTAGGGATCCTTTGCATATTTGGACCAATGATTGGGTCCTTGCTCACTTCAACCGAGCAACTGAAGGTTTGAACATAGTGGAGGAAACGACTAAGTAAGGTGATCAATGACACATGTATTCCTGTGAACTACGAAACTTCAACACTGGAGGAAGGTGGGAGGTGGGAGAGTCATCTTCTCTTTAAGGAGGTAATGCGAACTTGGAGTCTGTCGACTGTGATCCTCTCTTCGTTTTGCCACATGATACTGAGATGGAGGATGCATGGTTGACTGATCCTTTGACACCCCTGTTACACAAGAATCTTGCTTCAACAACTGTGGATGATGGAACCCTAATGTCAGGTGAGGAACTATCAACGATAGGCTCCAGAGACACTGTTTTGGAACCAACGTGGCACTTTTCTGAGGATAGGGGTCTTCAGCTCATCCCTGTAGAAGAATTGTTGGTCCTGTTGGCGGTGTCATTATGGGTATTAAGCCAAATGTAGGCGGTTAGCCACATTTGGGGGATGTCCTTTGAGGGTGTGGAACGATAAGCAATTGAATTATTTACAACATTGGAAAATGAGATTTCCATATCAGGGCCAGAGATGAACAACCAATGTGTTCTTAGAGAATTGCAAAGCTTAAGGTCTGCTTTTAAGAAGGGTAAAGGGAGACGGATGCAACATGGTAGGATTTTTGGACTTCAAAGGGGTGCCTGACTTGTTTTAGGTGTTTTGTGCTTCCCTGGGGTGCTTATATTCCAAATGTCTTTTTCCATTCTCTCTTGGAATGTAAGGGGCCTTGGCTGTTACGACAAAAGGCTGCAAGTTAAAGATATTGTAAGCACTAGCTCGGTGGAGCTGCTGGTCTTGATTGAATCCAAATTGAAATCTATTCCTCGTACTTTCATGTGCTAGGTATGTTCTTTCCCTCTTGTTGATGGTATTTGCTTACCCTCTAAAGGTGTTGCAGGTGGAATATGGGTAATATGGAATACCAGTAAAGTAGTGATCTTACACTCATTGGTTAACAATTTCTCGGTTTCTATGTATGGTCGTTTGAAAAATTCGGAGGATGAATGGTTGATCACTAGAGTTTATGGTCCTTGTCTGCTCGAGTTAAAATTGGATTTCTTCTAGGAATTGACCGATATCAGAAATAATTGGAGTGGACCATGGTGTATATGTGGAGATTTCAATGAGGTTCTTTGCGTGGAGGACTGTTCTGGTGATAAACCTTTGCTTGGTGGTACGAGGCTTTTCAATGATTTGATTGATGAACATGGTCTGAGAGATGTTCCAATATCAGGCGCCTTCTTCACATGGTCGAGTATGCAAGCCAACCCGTCCTTAAGCAAGCTAAACAGGTTCCTCCTTTCTCTGGAATTGGATAATATTTTTCCTTTTTCCAAAGGTTTGGCTTGGCCAAGGCCTATATCTGATCATATCCTTATTGTTTTGTGTGGGAAGATGCCGAAAGGGAACCCTAAGCCATTCAAGTTTCAAAGTATGTGGCTTAAGAGTTTGGACTTTGTGGAGCCAGTGAGGGGATGGTGGGATTCCTTTGTGGTGATAGGAAAACCGGGTCAAAGGCTAAGATTAAAGCTTAAATTACTCCGTGAGAAATTAAGGGTGTGGAATAAGGAAGTCTTTGGCAATATAGAATTCAAAAAGAAACATTTACTTGATGAGATCAAGTTTTGGGATTTGAATGAGGAACAACGTAGTCTATCAGAAGCAAAGCGTCAGTTGAGGGTCCTTGCTAAACAAGATTACGCAAAAATCACAGGGCTTGAGGAGATTAAATGGAAGCAAAAGGCTTAAGTCCAATGGTTGAGGGAGGGGGACAATAACACAATTTTTTTTCATAGGATAGCATCTTCTCGTTGAAACTCGAACTACATTCACTCTTTGGTGGTTGAGGATGGCAAGGAGGTGGATTTGGCAAACCTTAATAATCATATTGCTTCCTTTTTCATGAAGTTGTACAAGGACCATGAAATCAAACGTCCCAAATTGGATGGTCTTCAATTTCCGAGAATCTCTGTTGAGAAAAGATCTTGGCTTGTTTGTCTCTTGGAGGAAAGTGAGATAAAAGGTGTTGTTTGGAGCATTGCTGATGATAAGACGCCTGGACCAGATGGGTTTTCTATGGCTTTTTTAAAAACTTGTTGGAAAGTAGTTAAAAGGGATATTATGGACACAATGAAGAACTTCCATGACGAATCCTTCTTGATAAAGGAAGTAATGCGATTTTTTTATCCCCTATTCTGAAATCGGATTAAACTATAACAGTGTTTGATTTTAGACCTATAAGCCTTGTGGGAAGCACTTATAAAATTATCTCTAAAGCTTTGGCTTGCAGACTTAGAGTTGTGTTACCATATATTATCTCTCTTAATCAAAGTGCTTTCCTTGGAAGAAGGTAGGTCGTGGATGGGGTGCTAGTAGCTAATGAATGTATAGATGTGGTTCTAAAAATTGGGGAATCAGGGATCCTATGCAAGCTTGATCTTGAAAAAGCTTATGATAGCGGGATGGAATGGTAGCCATTTATCTAAAGAGGGGAAATTGGTGTTAATTAAATCAGTGTTGACTAGCCTTCCATCATACTTTTTGTCCCTCTTTGTAATCCTTGCCTCGGTGGAAAAAAGAATTTGAGTAGTGCCAAAGAGATTTCCTATGGGGAAAAAGCAAGGATGAGAATGGGCTCCATCTGGTAGCGTGGAACGAGGTGTGCAAATCTAAGCAGCTCAGTGGATTAGGTACCGGCAAAATTAGGAATATCAATAAAGCTCTTTCGTCCAAATGGCTTTGGATGTTTGGGAATGAAAGGGATAGCCTTTGGCGTAAAGTTATTGCAAGCAAATATGGTGTGGTGAGTGATTGGGAGGCTGAGACTTCTTTTCGTCCATATGGGTGTAGTTGTTGGAATGCAATAATGAAGGTGACAGATGAATTCATATGGGGTATCAAATTTGAGATTGGCTCTGGAACCAGAATTCGCTTTTGGAAAGACTTTCGGTGCACCGATAGACCTCTTATGCTGGAGTCGCCTTTCCTATTTAACATTGTGAGAAACAAGGATGCTAGAGTGGCTGACTGTTGGGTTCCATCTGGGGAAGGAGGCGCATGGAATGTGGGCTTGTGAAGGAGATTGAATGATTGGGAAATAGCTGATATGACTAATTTGATGTGCTCCTTGACCATTTTCACCCTCGACCTGATGTAGAGGATTCTATGCATTGGTTGCATTCCCAAAATGGGGTGTTTTTGGTAAAATCCTTCAAGGGGGCTAACTGGCCGAGGACTACACTAAATCCTTTGTGGAGAAAATTCTGGAAGATGTATGTGCCTTCCAAACTTTCTTTTTTCTTTTGGACATGTCTTAAAGGTGGCCTTCCGACTATAGATGTTTTACAGCACCATGGTCTTATCCTTCTAAATGCCTACCCTTTGTGCCTTCAAGATGTGGAGTCCATAGAACATATTTTTATTCACTGCCTTTTTGTGTCTGAAGTGTGGACTTTGTTCCTAAGAGAGATTGGGTTGTCTTGGGTCTTCCCTCAAGGAATAGACATGCTTCTTCTTTCTTGGGAGATAAGGAATGTGTCTAGAAAAGGTAGAATCCTCAGGAGCTTGGTGTGCCCGGTTGTGTGTTGGGGCGTAACCAAAGAGTTTTTGAAGATCATAGCAAACCGGCTTTTATTGTCTACTCTGAGCCTAAAGACCTAGCTTGCTTTTGGGGTCTATGTTGTAACATCTTGGGGGGGGGTATTCGGTGATGCATATAAAAGAGGGATGGGGTTGATTATTTATATGTAACTAATTTTCTGGTTTGCCTTGTTCTTTCTTGGGATCCCTCGTCCCTTCTTTTAATGAATTTTCAAGTATGGAAGAGAAAACTTGTAGAAAACAGCAAACAAGCAACCTTTCTTGTAGTATGAGATTTGGTTGAAGAAGCTTCTCCAAGAACGAGTCTTGATTTCATATGTTGCTACAAATTTTGTAATCTTGATCTTATAGAAGGGGAGATATTCCAACAAAGAATCAAGAAAGAAGAAAGAATCAAGATAATGATAAGAGGGAAGAAGAAAGAAGACGAAGAAGAGATTAGATAGGACAAATAAGAAAGTAGAAGAAGAAAGAGGGGATAGACCTTGGGAGCCAACGGCTTCACCATAGGAGGGAGGGATAACACCACCACATGTGGGTTTTCACAAAACCAATTGTTTATTCAACATTCATCAACTGATTACAACATAGGCTTTAAAACATAAACAAATAGAAATCTTATTTGATGCAGCACAAGACCAAAATACTAATGGGATTTGTAAAGATCAAATATAGGCTGCCAATTCTAGAGATTGGGACTGAAACACATCAAGAATTGGAGATTGGAGATTGGCTATTCTGGGTCAGGGATTTATTCAAACAGTGGGTGGCCATTAGCGCTTAAAGGGTAAGGCTGAGACTGTTACGAAAGGCTTAAACAAGGTTTTGAGAGGTTGGTTTAGAGCTGATAACAGGAATTGAAGTAGTGGCTAACAGAGGTGGATTATGATGGTGGAAATAAGGATGCCTATGGCCTAATTTCCAGGGGACTGTTGACCATAGGAGTAAAGAGACGTGACTGAAGTGCAGGAACCTATTGGAATATGGACCCTGATGCTGGTGCTAGTATGAAGTTGCTTGGATTCGAGACTTCAGATCTGAAAACAAATATGACAGGGTATTTACTGGAGCCACAGGACAATAGACATGTATAGATGATGTTTCTTGAAGGGAAAAAATGGAGATAAAGATAAAGGTGATCGCAGGTTATAGAATGAATTAGGAATGGGTTTCTTAGTGAAAACTGAAAGGTATGGTGATGGTAGGCTGTACAATGGGTTAGAATTAGGAAGACTTTGGTTTGCCTTGAGAGAAAACAAAGAAAATACTGATGGCGATGGGGTGTAGGTCTGGACAGCAATCCACCAAAAGAAGAAGAAGAACCATGTGTCTTCATATACCCTCTTGGGTAGACCCCAACATGACCATGTGGGGGCCCCACTCAGCTCCGGATGTCTGCATCACTATTCTAAGTAGGACACTAAACTTAAAACTTCTAAAACACTATTCCAGTCACTCACTAATACCCCTTTAGTAATTTGGTCATAACTCTCCCAAATCACCTTGGATTTGTACAATCTTGGTTTCTTTTGAAAGGTAACTGAACAACCCTTCTAAAGACACCAAAATCTAGCCAAAAGGGTAAGTTTTGACCTTAGAAAACTTGGGCTAAAAGTAAGTCACAAGATTACCTTAAATACCTAAATTAAGCTTTGCTTTTAAGCCTTATTACATAAAACCCAAAATAAAACAGAAATGGCCCTAATTAAAATAAAAACCCATAATAATTACCCTAAATGCTCGAGCCACGATGTCTCTTTCATTTGTTTTGAATCTGGTCCCTAATTACAAAAGCCGCAATATCTTTTAGTTTCTCAATTGTTCTCTATTCATATTTCTTTCTGTATAGATGTATTCAAATGCACCATTTATTAACTTCAGTTATCAATTTAGGTTTATAATTGGAATCATTTCATTTATTAGATCACACTTGCAGTTTTGGTGGAATCTGTTTATTGATGTCGTTTGTTTTGTTTTGTTTTGTTTTTTTGTTATTAAAAAAAAAAAAAAACAGCCGGGCCTTCTTTGACAAGAGAATCTCTCAAGAGGTTAGTGGAGATGCTCTCGGTGAGGTATGACTCTTTGAACCACTTTTCTATTGTCACGTTTGAATTGGAGGTTCAATGAAGATACAGTAGTAAATAGTTACTTGGAAAATAAGACAAAACAGACGAGTAGGATCTTATTAATATTTGAGTTTTAATTTAATGAACCAGACAGATAGTCAGCATCGTCTTATAACTACTGCTTTCAGTCACCCAGTTTGGTTAGTATGGTCATAATTGGGATTTTCTTGTTGACAGGAGTTCAAAGGATATGTCTTCAAAATTATGGGAGGATGTGACAAACAGGGTTTCCCCATGAAACAGGGAGTTTTGACCCCTGGCCGTGTCCGCCTCTTGTTGCACAGAGGTATCGCATAATTACTTCTTTCCTTTTTTCAGGTGACACGCACACACACATACTCATGCTTACACACATAATGGCTATGACTTATGTAACAAGAAACGATTGTTCAACACTGACATGTTGACTTTAAAAACCTGAAACTGGTGTTTGGTATGGCATATGTTTCTATTATTATTTTGCTAATTAAACGAGGAATATAAATGGAATCTTTGTAGAACAAGCTGATGTACATGAAAAATTATATAAATTGTGTATAAGTAATAGTTACCAAATTTCATAAAATGGAGTGTCCTTTACCATTTTTCTCAGGGTGGTTTTTGGCATTTGAGATATTCTATTGGATAATGGGTTGCAGACTTCTATATCGTGAATGAGTGCTGCATTTGATTTTCTGGTGTTAGCACACAATGTTTATTTACTATCCCATCGGGATGTTGGATGTCAGTAGGTGTGGGAGTGGGAATTGGTTATATTTTCTTATCTCACTAAGTAATATCTTTTTGGAGCAGGAACTCCTTGCTTTCGTGGTCATGGGAGGCGTAATGGAGAGCGCCGCAGGAAGTCTGTTCGTGGATGCATTGTTAGCCCTGATCTCTCAGTTCTAAACTTGGTTATTGTTAAGAAGGGTAATCTCTTTATCCTTTGCTTGTTCTTATTTTTCGAATGTTAAGAAGAAATTTAGCACTACACTTGTTAGATGTCATTATATATTATATGCAAGCAGGATAACTCCATATAGTTCTTCCTTTTCTAATATCAATGCTCTTTATAGTTTTAAGGGGTGGCAGAAGTTCTAAAGCCCATTTGGAGATGTGGTGCTGTCTAAAACATTTAAATTTCTTAAAATTCATTCTTATTTTTGAAAAAAAAAAACTTTATTTCCCTATGCATCTTAAAATTATTGTAATCTGAATATGGAGAACGGACGAAATAGAATGTGGACTTCACATTTTGTTGTTGTTGGCGGAAACAGGTGAGAATGATTTGCCAGGCTTGACTGATACAGAGAAGCCTAGGATGAGGGGTCCAAAGAGGGCTTCTAAGATCCGCAAGCTATTCAACCTTTCTAAGGAGGATGATGTGCGGAAGTACGTGAACACCTACCGAAGAACATTCACCACAAAATCTGGTATGCTCTTTTTCATTGGAAACTAGATACCTGCTCTCTTGTAGTCATAATCCTGTTTACCAAGACTGACCCAAAATTGTATATGGGGATGTGTTGATGCATTGATGTGATGGATAGTTACTTGCACAAAGCCACAAATATGGGCACTTATATGCAAATACAACCCGTGGATATTATGTGTAATACCTTCATGCTATTTGCTATAATATTCATGCATATGTTTTATGGACATTTGTAAGAGCAATTTTGGGAGAAATGCTTAATTATTTCCTTTGATTGTGTGAATTATTTTATATGATGATGGGCTTCATGGATGACTTGTCCTGAGTAGTTTACACAGGTGCATGTGGTACTGAGATATTGAGGCACCTGCCATCATGTAATTGCCATCTCACCATTACACACCATTACCTAATGTGTCAAGTTTCAGCCCATAGCCCTCTATTACGTGGCAAGAAGTGGTCTTTCTTCCCATTTTTTTCTTTGTTGTGAAAAAAAAATTCAGCGGCTGGTGTTCATAGGAGAAAATTGTACGAGGCAATTTTCCTCCTTTGTATTGTTTTTATTTTTTTACAATAATACTCATCAACCAACAGTAACCGGAAAGAAAAAGAAAAATGAAAAATAGACGGTACAAGGTATATAGCTTACATAGACATGGTCATGGTTTTGAAAATTGATGCATTTTGTAATATTTCCATGAAATATCTCTATTTCCATAGGTATTGACATGAACCAACCGTGTCCTATTGCCACAGGCTGGCACGTGATGGTTTTTTGAATTTGATGCCTCTTTTAAATAGGAAGCAAATGTTCATTTGAACACTTTTTTTTAACAGTTTTAACCTTATACACCCCTTTTTTTATGGGTACCTATTTGTTTCATTTGAAAACTGTTCTTACAGTTTTGACCCGATACACCGAGCATTGTGGGTACACGGTAGGACATATAAAATCCTGGACAGAACATTTGTTTCCATTCTCATATTTTTTCATCCTTGAGGTCAATGTTTTTGAGTTTTGTGGGTAAGAATGACCAAATCAATAAGATTTATCTTTTAATTAGTTATACTTAAATTATGCTAAATGCATTAATAATAGTAATTTGTCTCTCTTTTTTATTTTTTTATTTTTAAGATTTCCATGGAAAAAATAAGCAAATGCATCTTCATATTTAAGTTCTTGTTGACTCTTATTAGCTTTCATATAATTTGTTTGAAACGAGGGGCTATTTTGAGAAGGTTTTGGATGTGTCTCCAGAAAAACATTTTTATTGTCATCTAATTTTTATCTGCCAACCTTAAGCCTCCATCGGTACTATAGTAATTTGTTTTGATCTTTTGAATCCAATGAATGGAATTCTTTTAAATGTCACTGAAAATATTGCCAGCTTTGTATTTTTATTTTGAATATCTGAGAGGTGTTTTCCAGTTTTTTGTTTTTTGGGCTGATGGCGAAAATTGAGTGGTGAACCCTGTTGTTGGGTGGTTTGGACTGATGGCATGCCCTTTGCAATTAGAATAGTGACTGCCAGGTTTGTAATTTTTGTAATCATACATTGTTTTCCACCTTTTGTGATGCTGTTGCTTGTATTTGTGCATGCATATGCACTTACCTGTCCTATGTATGGAGATGCATGTGAAACTAATACTCCCATTTGTTAGGCAACTTGATGGGATGTCACAAAATTACAGCAATTGTTGTCAAATGTTTGGGATGATGGCAAAACATTCTAGCAAGCGTGTTTTCTCCAAGATATAGATGCACTTATTTTGATTGAAGATAGGATGTTCAAATTACAATGTTTAACCCCCTTACTATTTTACTGCTTTGCTATTATGATTGGGTGCATTGTAGCCAGTGTTAAATAATATGGCATAAAGCAAGCATTGTTCATTATTGGCAGGGAAGAAATGCAGCAAGGCTCCTAAGATACAGAGGTTGGTGACACCCCTGACATTGCAGAGGAAGCGGGCTCGAATTGCCGAAAAGAAGAAGAGAATTGCCAAGGCTAAATCAGAAGCTGCTGAGTACCAGAAGCTGCTTGCCACGCGATTGAAGGAGCAGCGTGAGCGGAGGAGTGAGAGCTTGGCGAAGAAAAGATCCCGCCTCTCTGCTGCTTCCAAGCCATCTGTCGCAGCAGCCTGAAGAGTTTTCCTTCTCATATGGTGCGCTTTTTGGTAGTTTTTTCTTGTGTTCTGAGCACTCTACAGGGAACCACGCTGTTTAGTTTTACTTGTTATTCTTTTGGCTTGAGAGGCTCATAGGAAAGCATTTATTATTCCTTTTTTTAACAGAACTGGTGTGGTGGCCTGAACTCTGAACCTTTTTCTTTCATTTCATTTATTGCAAGAGAATTTCTATTTTGATTTAGGATGGTTTCTGTTTGTATTCCTATAGTTGTGTGCCAGATGCTGTTTGAAATTATTTGTTGTTTGTGGTTGTCTTGGTCATATGAAACAGGGAGGTGCAAGGATGTAAATGGACAGTGCAAGCACCACCTTGTCGTGAGTTTACTGTTAGAGGGGAGAAGAGGACCGATTTTTTATTTTTTTGCTTTTTACTTGGGTCCCAGCTACTTCATTCTTACAGTTAAACAAATCTTGTACTTTTATTTTATGTTAATTGTCATTTTATAGGAGAATGCATCAAACATTGTAGGGGTCTTTTTTTGATTGATCTGTAGGGATCTGTTAGTACATTGCAAGGTAACTATGGGCATCGGGACTCAACAGAGGACAGACAGGTCAAAAAATTTGGAAAATTCAGAGACATACTAAAGTAAAAAATTACCCCTATAGATCTCCATCGCTCCATTTCTAGGACATCTTGAATTGAGAAGGTAGATAAATGTGGTGTTTATGTAGGTTCTCTTTTTGACCTCAGAAGATTTAAGAGATCTTGTTTTCTTATCTTTATGAAAGAATTACAAGGAGAATGAAAGGGTGGAAGAGAAATTTCTCTCTGGTAGGAAAGGAAATTCTCTTGAAATTAGTGGCCTCGGAAATCCTTATACTATATGTTGCTTCTCATTTCTTCAAGCGCTTTTGTGATGAGCTCAATGCTATGGTGAGATTGATATGGTGGGGGCAAAAGGAGGAAAATAGAGCATCTTTGTTTTGGAAAGTAGTTGGGTACAAACTAACCTTTCAAATGACGAAATTTTACATGCTAAACTCTAGAGATCATGCACATGGGGATGGAGAAGTTTACTCATTAGGTTGATAAATTCTTCTAAAAGGAATCTGATGGAGTGTTGGGAAAGGTGGTAACATTAAAATCAGGGAGGATCCTTGGGTACCATCAAGTCAAGATTTTGAAATCTTCATTTTCTGCACCAATGATTGTTCCACTAATGATGAAGAATTAATTGATTGATTCTATTTTTGAGAAATGAGAAGGGATTTTATCTAATTCACCTCTGGAACACGCATCTGGAGATTTATGATATAATCTCATATGACACTTTGACGAGTTGAAATCGTCTACTACAGCTTGAAATGCGGTAAAATCTAGCATCATCCACAATGCGACACCTATCCCAAAAATTGGAAATCAACTACCAAAATGTGAAAATGACCAATCAAAATTTATTTATTTTTTATATTTTTTGGGGGTAAATGTCATACATTAGATGATGCCTGACTGTACCATACTTCAAGCTGTAGTAGACAATTTCAACTCCACTTTGATAAGTGTTTTTGGTTCATTATGTGAAAGATTTGGTCCTAGTGCCTTTTGGAAAAAAATTTAGCTAAAAAAAAGAGTGGATGGCCTCCCCAATTTGTAAGAAGAATCAATTGTTTATCTTATAGATTCTGGCATGAATCGTAGATGTCACACATCATTTGCAAGAGCTGTCAAGTTCATCAAACTCATTCACATAATAAGGATTGTATTTTAGGGTTTTTATGTTAGGGTTGAGCCATTCTACCCTCCCTACCCCCACCACCCCTCAAAAAAATAAAAAAAAGTTTAGGTTGAGCTATCAGGCCTCACATCTTTAGGCTATCTACATATGTCTACAAAAGGGAATCAAGCCAAACGGCCTTCCACTTTTATGTGCAAGGAATTGAGGTCAAGCTAACCCTGGGATACAACCAAACACTGACCAAATCCTGTCTCTCGAAGGGTTATATTTCCTAAAGAGACCATGATATCTTACCTACAAACTTATTGTCCTTTATGGTTAGGTACCCAAAACATGCCCACATTTTATGAAAATTTTGGTAGAGTTTTTCTTTATGAAGGTGAACATCATATGTCAATACCATGTTACAAAGACAAGCTTCCAACTTAGTGTCTTCTTTAAAAACCGTTGATCCCACGCAGGATTTGAGCCCAAAGATTCCAACTATTCTCTTTTATGGGGTTAGCGAATCCAAGTGCTTACGGACCTTAGGTCCAGAAAATGAAGAGAGAGAGAGAGAGAGAGAGAGAGAGAGAGAGAGAGAGAGAGAGAGATGGTCATCGATCGGGCAAACCTCCATGGCTCCACAGGGAGCCTTTTTCTTCCTCTTCTCTTTTCTTCCCTTTCTAGTTTCCTGACTCGTTCATGATTCTTTACATTTACCGAAGGGGTTTCAAACCCATCTTTGGGCCTTATGTAATGGGTCTCACTTGCCTAGACACGTGTCCACATTTTGTTGGACTTTAATTAGGTCTCCTATCAGTGATTGTCCCTTTCCCAAGGTGAATTGATGGGCTCTGGTATGGACTTGTTTGGTCCACAAGCCTTTTAACTCATCTGCGACTGAGCCTATTCACCGACTGCCCTTAGTCACCAATCAGGCCTCAGTCATGCTCCCTGTCTCAAAGCAATTTGTTTAGTCACGAACCGGTGTAGTCCAACCTGTTTAGTCGTGAACCCAAGTCAGTCGCCAAACACGATCCTGTTACGAACCAATTAGTCACGACTAACTTGGATTCCTTGAGAATTTATCTTGGTCTTCGAAAAGGAATCTTGCAACCCCAATGTGACTTCGTGAAGATGCGCACTTGCGAAATGAAAACTGTGTCTACCCAAACTTGAACCTGTGCTGCCGCAAGACGAGAATGCATTCTTTCAAAATACATAAGGTATGGGAGTGTGTTTACTTGTATACTGCACTTGGTTTCCCCAAGTTTTGATGTGGGACTTAACCAAAAACAAATATTTTTGAAAATTTGAAAGCACAATGCTTGAAAATGGTAAAATAGAGAAGCGTAAAACCTATAAAACCACTTTCGTTTTCAACAATCCTCGACGTATTTAAATTTTTTTGAAAATAAGTAATGTGGGCAATAGACAATGACTCATTAGCATCAATGCATAGTGGATGACTTTAGAACCAGTACCTTGTGTAACACACTATTGTCCATCGAGAGTTAGTGGATTACGCTAGAATTCATAAGTTTGAAATAAACCTAACTTGTTACATGTCTAGTTCTCTAGAGAGGGTTTACTTATCTCAAAGCTTGGCACCTTAAGGGTTGTGCTTATTTTTGTTTACTGAGGACTCTAGAGAGGACCTGAATCTTATAGGAAGTGACCAACTTTTACCCTAAAAAAGGCGAGTTTCATATTTGACATCAAAGTACTAGACTTTGGCTAATGAGAAACTCTTTCGAGAACCATCAAGAACATATTTTAGCTCTACAAGGGTTTGTTTCAACCCAACTACAGTATGTTTCAACTTAACTAAGGTATGTTTTAACTCAATTAGAGCATGTTTCAGCTTAACTTGGGTGTTATTTCAACCCGACTCGAGTCTCCAAAAACTCATCAAGAGACTCAAACTGCTGTTCCAGATTGGCATTGAACTCAGTTCTCAACCTAATTATGGTATGTTTCAACCCCACTAGAGCATATTTTAGCTTAATCAAAATATGTTTAAGCTTAATCTAGGTGTTATTTCAACCCGACCTAAATATCACGAAACTCATTAAGAGAACAAGATTACAGTCCCAGACTGGCATCAAACTCGGTTCTTAACCTCCCATCCATAGTTTCAGATTGCAGCTTAAAGCACTACTCCATAGGATTCCCCATCTGTCAGAGTACACTCATCCACAAGATCACCATTTATGGTATTTCCATGGGAACAGACTATAGTCACAAAAGTGACAGTTATACTTCATAGTAGCACATGGTTACTCGTTGAACCTTTAGGCAGCTCATGTTGGTTTCCTATTGAACCTAAGTAAGCGAGGTTCGGTGTGCACCAATACTACCTTCAGGTCTGTTCAATCCGTTATACTTATTGAAGATAAAATACCCTCAAGGCCTTTTAACAGAGTGGGTTAGCCATCCTAGATCACACTACCTTTTAGATATTGTTAGGCATATTGTGCAGCAACCCCTCTAACATACATGTCTTTAGGCATAGGCTGTGTTATTTATCACATGATTCTCTGGAATTTATGTCCTTTAGGTGTCTCCACCTAAATTTTCAAAGTAAGTGTCTTTTAGGTGTTCAAACCTGAATTACCATTCACAAGTGTTCCACATGTACTAAAACCTGAACAAAATACATTGCATGCTTTAGGCACATTGGCTTGGATCACTAGAGTTATTCTCATGTGATTTTGAACACAAACACAACACTATATGTCAGATTAATGTCTGAGCATCTCTAATGGTCAATGCCTACTGGCACATGTATCAATGCATCCACCGATATCACCATTCTTCACCACCTATCACTAAATAGGATTTCTATTTCCAATTCTTGAGGAATAAGACACTTCACTACTTCCGAACTTTATAGAGCATGCCTCCGATCTTAGCAGTCATAGATTCAGACTTAACCAAATCCCCACATAGGCATCTTTGCCGTTTTGTAATTCAAACTTTTCTAAAGACTGAAGAAGATAAGATCAAGATGGAATCAAATAATAAGAAATTTAATATAAGAACTTACAAGGAAGTCTTAGAATCATATAACCTAGTCACACTTAATGAATAAAATAAAATGAAAACATGTTACTAAGTAATTCTAAATTAAATAAATTATATAGCTTTTCTTCTTTGATTTTCTCTGAAAATATATCCACCAAGACATCACATACTGTCATGTGTCACACTGCATCACATTTGGTATATTCACATTGGTTACTTGGGCTCCTATCTTCTAAAGGTAGTCAACTAAACATTGTTAGGAGAGTTTGTGGTGAGAAATATGGATGTTGTATGTTCGAAGCTAACTCATTTAAGAAGAGTCCACGCTTGACAAAGCTCCATGTGTGTGAAAGGCCAAGCTTATCCTTTCTCAATAAAAATCAAATTTTTCTCTTTATCTTGTTCCCATATTTTTACTGTATCCATTGTAGAGAGACAAACATCAAATTAGAGGAGATACGGGAAATTAATTTGAAGCATAATTTGTTAGAAAGTTGAAGAACTCACTATCCTACAACAATCAACACAACCATCACCAACAATCTTATGGGATAGATAAAACACTATCATTACCATTACAAACAACTGTGGAATTTGGAAAAGTTTTAGCATAGTGATTGCAATGCTTCTTATAAGATAGAAGTTTCCATCTAAGAAATTTGCAGTCCTTCATCTTTTGAACGAGTTGAATGTCATTATTAATTTGTCATTTAAAAGAATTTGAGAGAAATAACGCACTAAAGGAGTCATGGAAGAAGAACATGAGAGTTTTAAGGAGTGATAATGGGGTTGGGGTTTCACCCTAATGATATTGATTATCATGACACTTTTGCTTTAATTGCAGAATTGGTTATTGTTTCTTGCCTTTTTGACATTGTCTCTATCAAACAATGGTCCCTACATAGTTAGATATTTATAATACTTTTATTGTGGTCTCGTTGAGGAGGTTTATATGAAGATTCTTCCTAGTTTTAGTAGATAGGGGGAAGACTAAAGTTTGTTGACTAGCTAAATTTCTTAACGGTCTTAAGCAAGTTTATCGTAATTAATTTGCAAAATATTTAGTTGATCTTATATATGTTGGTTTTAAACAATCAACAAATGATTATTCTCTATTCAATTTTTTCATCTGAAGCTATTATTACTATTGCGCTTATTTATGTGGATGCTATCATTGTGACATTTAATTATTTATTGACCATCAAAGCTTTAAAGACTTTCCATCTTAGTTAATTTCACCTTAAAGGTCTTGTTTAACCAAAATATTTTTTGGGCGTCAAGGTGGCTTACTCTCAAAATGAATTTTATGTCTCCATGAAACTACACTCTTAAAATTGAATGATATATATACAAAGTGCTATAGATAAAGAAGTACTTTTATGTGCGGACAATTAAGTTTAATGCATCAATAGTTTTTTTACCAAAAAAAGAAAAACAGAAGCTACACTCTTGAAATTTTGAGTGAAACTGGTCTTATTAGGATACGACTTGCTAATATTCCAATAAAATAGAATTCAAAGCATATTTCTAGTGATAGTGATCTTACAAATTCTACTCAATATAGACGTTTCTCGGGATGCCTCATCAATCTTATCATTAATCGGCACTGACAGTCTACCCGATTTAGCTTCTGAGTCAATTGATGCAAAAACCTCGTAAGTTCCATCTTGATGATAATGCCTATCATATTCTTCGTTTTACTCTTCATATGAAGGCATTATGTGATCCTGATTGGGTTGATAATCTAACTCTTTAGAAAAAAAAAAGAAAGAAATAATCTAAAGTTCCTTGATCATTTGTTGAAGCCTAATACTAGTCCATGATGCCTATAATATGTGAGAGATCATTTGGCTGAAGTCGGAACAGATCCTCTCCTGCTGCTTATGACCTGTTAAGGTCCTGTCTAACAGGTGGCACTATACCATTGGAGGAAAAAGTGAATTACACTTTTTGAAAGATAATTTTCACTTTTTCCCACCAATCATGTTATGCCACCTAGTAGACAGGACCCTCACAGGTCATAAGCTGGTAGGAGAAGATCCTTTTCGGGCTGAAGTGCTACTAAAAGACCTTGGCATCTCACATACGCTTCTGGTTTGCTTCTCTTTTGACAATAAGGCTTCCCTCCACATTACTGCTAGTCCAGTATTTCATGAGCGTACTAAACATATGGAATTGGATTTTTACATTGTATGACAACAATTTAAGCTAGTGTCATCAAACTGTCTATAACTCTTCTAAATTGCAATTGGCTAAAATCTTTACTAAAATTCTTGGAAGAGATCAATTTCACTTTATGATATTTAAGTAGGGTGTTCATAATATTCACATTCCAACTTGAGGGAGTATATTTGCATAATTGTTGGGATTGGGATTGATTTGTCTATTACATGCATGCGAATTTACCAAATCATTGTGATTCATAATAATCAGACATTGATTTCTTTTCCTCCCCATCTCTCTCTTTAATTGAGAGCTTGTGTATAACTAAAGGTATGGTCTTATGATAAAAATTTAATAGAGAATAGTAGTGATAGTTATATCAATGTGGTCATAGGCACAAGTCAAATAACATAGATCTCTATAGTCTTTGTTCATCATTTTTCCTTATTTCTTCTTTTTTTTGTTTTTGGGATTTTTCTCAAAACGGTTTAAAGTTTTGGCATAATTACCAAATAACAAGGTAAAAAAAATTATTTCCGAAACAGTTTTTTTAAGCTAAATTTGGAAATAAATTGAAAGTTAACAATCAAGCTGTTTTTATTATTCCTCTTATACCCTTAACCAATTGAATTTGGTAAACCCAATCTCTTTCCTATTCCATCGTCAACACTCTCCTAATATCTCTCCTACCAAATTGGGATTTTAGTAACTCGCTAAAATCCCCAATTAAAATAGGACACGTGGCTAATTGATTCTCAAATATTTTGGTTACCTAATTGAACCAACAATATTGTTACTTAACAATTTTCTAAATATTTTTATTGTCTTAATTTGTAACTCCTTTTTTTTTTTTTTTTTTTTACGATATGGTTTTGCTCTTGCCTCCATTAATGTGTTGTACAACATTTCTTCTAAATGCTAAAACTAATTGATTTCCCTTTATGATTGTTGAAACTAAAACTCGTCTCGGTTATTTGGTTTACTTAAACCCATTTTTCTGATATTTGAAAAAAAAAAAACTATTTTCTTAGATTTAGAATCTGAAAAGATATCAGTCTTGGATTTGTTCACCGGTTGTTCTTTGTAGTTGATGGCACCTTCCACTATGCCTCTTAGAAATAGAGAATGTTTCATACCAGAAATTGAAACATGTCGTGGTGTAGAGGAAGATGAATTACAAATACAAAGATTGACAAAACCATAATGTGAATGTCATAAATGGTTCAATTAGTTAACCCAAAAAAAAAAAAAAAGAAATTAGTTAACCATGTGTCCTATTTTAATTGGGATTTCAGCAAATTACTGAATTCATCGTCTCTAAAAATGTGGAGACAATCTCTCTCTCTCTCTCTCTCTTTTTGGCAAAATCTTGGAATGAGAGATTCAATTGCCTAATATATCAAATAAAGGATTTGAGGCTAAAAAAGTAATTACAATTCACTAAAAACTGATTTCACAAATAGTTTTTTTTTACCTAGTTATTTGGCAATTATGTCAAAACTTTGAACCAATTTGGAAAAGATCCCTTTATTTGGCATGCAATAAGGAGCAAATTTGACGGTGTCTTGGACACCAGGGGACAGAATATTTTCTTCCATGCAATAATGACTACTGGAAATTCGTGATCAAACTTGTGAACCGGTTCGGCTTCTCATAGGGGCTTGTTGCAGAGGATTTGCTCTCGATGGATATCTAACAGAGCAAGTTACATACGGCAGTCAAGATCATGAGCCAAACTCCGAGCATTTGTTGACACCAAGCATAGAACAAAACAAAACCAGCCTCGTTATCAAAACAAATCCCTAGCATTCCTTGACGCAAAGCATTGGATAAAAGTTTTCTCCTTACCAAAGCAAACTGCCAGGGAACACGGTATCAACTAGAATAGAATACAAGCCAAACTTTGGACCTATAAAAGTGATCCAATGAGATTGTGATGTGTGTATACGTTGGATTCTATGGAAACTATGACAGAAGTGAAGCCTTTCTCCGACCAACAAGACGGTGTGTTTTCTCTCTATCTCCCTCCCTCGGTAGAGAGTAGAGACCTGTTGGTTAGCAACACCTAAAGTGATGCACGAACCTTTCTCATCATCATCCTCTTCTTGCTAAAATATATTGGTTTTTGTTCTTTTTGGTAGGTGTTTCAAGATCAATCAGAGAAGAACAACCAACTCATTTCTTATTCAAAATTCAATCATTTTCCTTGTTTTCAAAAGCTTCAATAGAAAGATATGATTCTGCCGATTTTGAAGCTGGTGGTTACACATGGTACGTATGCTTCTTCTTCTTTCTTCTACTGTTCTCCCTTCAATAATGCGTCTGTGGTCGTATCTTTTGTGGTTTCTCTGGATTGTCACAAAATTATGACTTTTCCAAACTTTACTTTGCCATCTATTCCCATGCATTGGGTTGAATTTTTCAATATTAACCATGAATTACCAGCTCGAGTTAGCAGGATGGGGGCAGAATTAGCCGGGCTAACCTGAGTTATTAGGGCGGTCATTATGGAGTGAAATTTTGTGAATGGTCCCTACTCCTTATGCTCTATTTTCTCATTACGGGGACTTCTCATTTTGTTTTTTGTTCATACTACAAAATGCTATAGAAAAATTTGCTACAGCTGATCACACACCTGTATGAGCAATTAGATCTCTTGTTTGGGAGATAGGGCAATTATTGACCTAACTTGCTAACCCAAACCATTTATTTTTTTGTTTTGTTGGGGTGGGGGATTGTGGGTGATTAGGGTTGGCATTTCAACGCTGTAAATAAACACATTTAGAATAGGTGTTTATGACTCTTACTGTTGGCGCCTAATTTGACTTTAAACCTTATATCCACCTATAAATTATTTTATCCCAAACTCAGCCCAAAATGTTTTATCCCCCAAACTTGGCTTGAGGTGGTCAGCATGAACTCAGCTCATTTTAAAACAACAGGTTTCAAGCCGAGTTCAAGCTGTCTGAATTAACACCTTTTTCATAATTTTGGGCCCATAATTGCCCCTAAATACATGTTATATGAGTATTTTTGAACAGTTGACACTTGAACTTATTGATGATAGTAAATTTGTTAAAAATATATGGATCAAAACAGAATAAAAAAATATAGACCTAATATCAGCATTTAAATAAAATTATTATTTTTAAATTAGTTCGGGCTATGTCGGGCCGTGCCTTTGGTTGAACTTGAACCTACCAAACTTGTTCCGAATAAAACTTCAGGCCTATAAATTGGTTCTAAAACTCAGCCCAGCCCAAAATTAGGTTGACCCAACCTAACAAATTTTTTGGACTAGAAATGTTGGGCTTTAGGCTAGCCTGACCCAATCGACATTTACTAAGAACCCATCAGAATTCCAACCAAACTGATCCATCTCTGCCATTATTGGCTTTGAACTTCAGAACTGTCAATAACAACTTAGCATCGACACCAACTATCATTTAGATTTCAATAAATTGGGATAACCATCAAGGTTAACTGCTAAGCATCCAATCCAAACTTAACATAAATAGGTAGTGGATTTAGGGTGTCTTTGGCAGGTTTTTAGACTGTGTTTGTTTAGAGGCAAAGATGTGGGGAAGTGTGGAAAACTGTATGGTTTTCCCACCTTTTTCCACAAATTTGCTTGTCTGTTATGCAGTAAAAGGTGGGAAAACCATAAAGCAAAATGGTATTGGAAACGAAACTTTGCCACCCTTTGCCACCACTCTTATAAACTACTTTGCTGTCTTTTCCTGTCAAATGAAAATAAAGTGTGAAGAAGTGAAGTGAAATGTATCTTTTCTACACTTTGCTGTCTTTTGCTTACAATGACATGCATTAGTACACAAAATTATGACATTTTCAAATTTACTTTGCCATCTATTCCCATGCATTCGGTTGAATTTTTCAATATTAACCATGAAATACTAGCTCGAGTTAGCAGGATGGGGGCAGAATTAGCCGGGCTAACCTGAGTTATTAGGGCGGTCATTATGGAGTGAAATGTTGTGAATGGTCCCTACTCCTTATGCTCTATTGTCGTAACCTTTTTTTTTTTTCTTCTTATTACGTCTTCTACCTTATTTATGGTATTATTGGTGTGATTCACTTAATTATTTCAAACAACAGTACATTCAGGACAAAAGCAGCCAACCTCATATTAATCTGATCTGTAGATTCAGGAAGTTCCCAAACATGTCATTGCTTCCTACTTCTCAGAAGAGATAGATACAATAAGGTTTCCCCGGACTTTCATACCAACATATTGCTGTGGATCCAAAATTCCAAATTCAAACAAGGACTAAATGTGCGTTGGGATAGTAAGGGCACTGTTGGTTTTTTTTTTTTTCTTTTTCTTCTTCTTCTTTTTAAGTAAGGTCACTCAGCATAGGCTGTTATGCACTGCTTGAGTGGCAGTGATCAACACAATCACCTGTGGAATGCTACCGGTAAATCTTGAAACCATCTATCATGGAAAGGCGGTGATAGGGCAGTTGAATTGCTTTTTTTCCTCCCCATATGCTCATAACTACTGTGCCCACAGGAAATTGTCACTCTACCCAAATGGAAATGAGAAGAAGAATGGCAAAGGTCATATATCTCTCTACTTGGTTATGGCAGAGACAAAGAAACTCCCCCGTGGTTGGGAGGTTAGCGTACTTTTCCGGTTCTTTTTGCTGGATCAGATCCGAGACAATTACTTGATGGTGCAAGGTATTATCTTTCATATCATAGAAAATAGCAAATTAAATATGGTTGTATAAACACTCGTTACCATTCAAATCCAAGTCTATTATCTACAAATTTACAACTTTAGCTATAAAGACATCGAAATAAATGATCTGTCCAGGATGGTGTCCGGGACACCAGGGAACTTCACATGGAATAAAATGGGCAGGGGTTAGATGAAATTTCAAATTCCCACCCATTTTATTTCCTATGATGTCCCCTGGTGTCCCGGACAGGACATTTGTGGTAGTGCTGTTGCCTGGCCTTTAGGGGCCCATATTGGGCCTGACTTTGTGGCCTTCTTTCATAATGGGCCACGCATGACCCATATTTATTAGGTCCAATTGTGCCTCAGGGTACCGGTCAGAATACAGGTCCAACCCATTATCAAGCTTGTAATACAAATGGTGTTGTGAGTAAAAGTCAACTTATGGTTTCATAAAAAAAATAAAAATAAGTGACTAAACAAGTGTTATAAGATTTAATTAAGTATTCTTATATTAGCATAGGTTCCAAAGTTGGGCTTGGGCTAAACTTTCATCGGAAGGCCCAACTTTGTCTTTCTCTGAGGGAAGGACTTGGAGTTACATGCCTTTTAAAGCACACTTAAAGTCTGTTTTATCTGTATGACATCATTATCTTAAGCTAACCTGACCTAGCTTGACCCAGCCTGAGTTTGGCGAGGATTTAGTAAATTAGACTTGGGTTGAGCTCAGGTTGGTGTTGGACTGGCTTACAGGCTAACCTTTCCCTTCTTAAGGGTAGGCTTGGGTTGGCCCAACCTGACAAAGCCCATTGGAGCAGCACTACTAGTGAAAACAGATTTTGTAGACTCATGAGTATGGCTGTGATAACACAATCCAATGCAAATTTCTATACTGAACAATGTCAGCATTCCTTAGATACAAAGAAGACAGGGAGGCGCTTTCATGGGATGAAAACTGAATGGGGTTTCGATAAACTTATCAGTCATGAAGCTCTCACCGACGCTTCTAATGGATATCTTGTTGATGATAAATGTGTGTTCGGAGCTGAGGTCTTTGTTTGTAAAGAAAGAAGTACTGGCAAAGGTGAGTGCCTGTCGATGATAAAGGATGCTGTTGCTGGTAAATATACCTGGAAGAAGGAAAACTTTTCAAAGTTAGATAGCGAATGCTACGAATCGAATACATTCAATGCAGGAAATCACAAATGGTACGTATGATATTGTCCGAGTCGATATTTCAGTCTTCTTTCTTCACATTTTATTAAAAGGTCAATATTGACATCTTGGTCTACTTCTTTTCCTTGTTCATTGGTTTTGTATAGGAAGATCCAACTCTATCCCAAAGGAAAAGGCATCAACCAGGGCAGAGATCTTTCTTTGTCTTTAGCTTTGGCTGATTCGGTAACCCTTCCTCCTGGCCGGAAAATATACGCCAACTTCACCTTGCGCCTAATGGATCAGATGTACGCCAATCACATATCCGGTAAAGGTAAATATTGGCACAACACTGTAAAACTCAACCCTCGGTTTTGTTTATTTTATTGGGTGCTCTTGTAAATTTAATATGTGGAAATATAGAGTCTGCTGTTGCATATGGGCGTGTAAATGAGACGGGCTTAGACTGGTCTCAGCCCATGTCATATTTGTGACCTAAGGGCTAGGCCGAATGCCCTATACAAGCCCAAGCTTGCCTTTTAATGATAACACCAACGCTCACGCACTTAAAATAATTTAGGGATTATTTTGAATAATTGAAGTATAAATTTATAATTGGGCTTCCTTGAATAAAATTTATTGTAAAGTTTTCTGTTAATCTCTATTATGATAACACTCTAATAACTTTAGGGGTAACTGGGCTAAACAGAACTAGTTTCACCATACAATTTGTCTTTTGAGTTGACATACTACACCTGGGGCTTTCCCATAAAACGAGACCTAACACTTACTCATCTCTCTCAATCAAACATTGGTTAGTTACTGGTTTTGTTTTAATCTTGCAGTTAGTTACTGGTTCAGTGCCTCAAGTACGGAGTTTGGTTATGGGAGGTTCATTACACTTACTAATCTCTATCAATCAAACATTGGTTATCTGGTGAATGACACTTGCATTTTCGAGGCGGAAGTTACTGTCATCGGCATAGCTGACACATTGCCATGACTACGGAGGAAGGTGGCAGCTGTTTAGTGTAATATATGTATATTGTTGCTGTATGCTTAGTTGTTCCAGTTCTGATGGACATATGCATGTAAAATTTCGACACATTCTCAATTGAATAAGCCAGTTCTTCGCCAAAAGTTATGTTTGCTCTCCATTGATCTTAGCTTGTTCTCTTTACTAAAGAGAGAAGTGAACTTTATCGAGCTGAAGCTAGTCGTCCTGATATAGAACAGATTGGAGCACAGTTCCTAGAATGCAAAGACAAGAAGTCAAATGGGAAGAGCGAGAGATGATGTAATTTCAAATAGGCATAACTTTTGATATTGATGTTGTCTTGGGATCCATAATGACTCGTTCGATCATCCCAATGCACATTAAGTTGGAAAAAAGGCCATTTAAGTAATAATATGTTGAAAACGGAAGACATTAAAAGCCTTTAAAGAGGCATTAAAAGTATTTAAAGAATTTCCTTCTTTGATGTTTTCAAAATTGTTCAAAAAATTGCTTTTGAGAATAATCCCAAGTGGGAAACTTGGAAAACTATTTGCACTATATAAGATTAAGTATTCCCACTACCTTGTGTATTTTGAGAGCTCTCTCTCTCTAGCTTCTTGCAATGGTGTAGCAAAGTGCATAGCACCTTGCGCACACGAGCATGGGTTTGGATATGGGCATGGGCTTGGGCTTGGGCTTAAGGACACTTATGGTACACTTTGCATTTTGCATGTCTATATCGTCGTATTAGGGTTGTAAGATTCTTTTTCGACATCTCAGATGGGTTCTCATAGAATCGGGTTAGTCGTGGGAAACATGTTTAAACTTGGACTAGTGCACGAATGACTCAATGTGTGAATGTACTGGACTAAAGTGTGTGAATGAGAAGGCTCAAAGGTGCACAAATGACTAGCCCAAAGTTTGCGAATGAGAAGGCTCAAAGGCACACTAATGACTAGTCCAAAGTGCGTGAATGAGATGGACCAAGTCCATTCGCCATGGGCTGGAGTGTACGAATGGGTTGTACCAAGGCCCTCGAATGAGTGGCCCAAGTGCGTGAATGAGAATGATCAAGTCCATTCGCCACGGGCTGGGCTCATTCGCGATGGCCTGGAACGGAGCCAGAGTTGTGTCTGACATAAGAAATGCCCATTCTAAGGGCCTATTAGCACATGCTTGCCTGATTGATTGCCACCCAAATTCGGACAAGTGTCTAGGGTAGTTGAAGGCTTATAAAAGGGGGCAAAGTGGGCTAAAACCCACTAAAGGGAAAGAGAAGGAAGGAGAACAAGATGGGAGCCGAGAGGAATAATGGAAGAGGAAGAAGAGAGGAGAAGAAGAAATGGCCATATGGCCCTGGGCGTTCAAACCTAAAAGAAGTGGCCAAATGGCCATGGGCTTTCAAGCCTGCGATTGGGCTTCTTTCTCTCTCTCTTTTTCTTTCTACCCTTGGTTCATTTTGCACATGGATTCGCTCCCTTGCAAGAGGTGGCAACTTGAGATCATGAGCTCCAAATCCTTACACAGTGGTTCCTTTGGAACGACACTGTGTTGGAGGTCCTTGTCTTCGTGACCTGGTTTTGACATATGATGTTCACCTTCTTAAGGTGAAACTTTGCCAAAATTTTCATAAAATTTGAACATGTTTTGTCACTTGATTTAATGCGTACCTGACCATGAATGGGCAATAAGTTGTATGAGAGGTAACGGGTCTCTCTGGGGAGTGCATCTCGTTGAGAGACAGAATGTGGTCCAAGCTTGGTTGTATCCCAGGGTTAGCAGGTTTACGGTCCCTTGCATATAAAGTGGGAGGCCTCGACTATCCTCAAGAAATGTGATAACGACACCTCCATGTCTCAGATCAGTCTGGTAGAACTATATCTGGTTTAATTCTCTTAGAAAGGGGGCATGTAGGCAACCTAAGGACGAGAAGACCGATGACACAGCTACACCCTAAAGACTCTAAAATCCATCCTATTACATGATATTGAGTTTACTGAACTTGGCAACTGATGCAGGTGATGTGACATCCAGGATTGCTATATGATCCAACAATTTGAGGATATGTCCACTCCTGTATCGAAAATGACCAGAAAGTTAAGTTCTGGAATAGGGACCATAGTTTGCGAATGAGCAATTAACAAATGAGTTCTTGCGACTGGTAAGTTCTCGAATGAAGAGCTCGCGAATGAGTCATTTCGGGTAAGCTCGTGAATGAAATGCCAAAGCATTATTCACGATTAAGGGAGTTCACGATTAGACCATTCTCGCAACCGCAATGGGTGATTTGGTAATTTTCGCGAATGGGTTGTTAGTCACTAGAGGATGTCACAACGAATGTAGGGTCTCATGACTGTTATGTATTTGCTACTAGGTTATTTTTGCATATAGTAGAAGAAAGAGATCTTTATGCTTAGTGAAGCTAAAATCTTCTACACTTGCAGTTATGATTAGTGAGCTTGTTTAGACATGCTATGAGCTGCGTTAGGCTGATAGGTCTAGGTTAGTGCATGACTTATGTAAGTCATCGAAACTGAATAAGGTTTCATAGGAAAATGATATGGTAGGACACTTAGATATTCAAGTCTGATTAAGTTGACCCGCAGTTGTGTGTTCATTGTGTAACACCCTATGTTACACTTAAGGGGTAAAATCGTAATTTTTTATCTACAAGGGTAAAATTTTCTTTTTCATATTTATAAAGACCTTAGAGTGCGTTAGGAACCCCTTAGACCAATTTAGAAGTATAGAACCCAAGTTGGATTGCAAACTACTCAAGTTCAAAAATTATCCTGATCTCGTAATTGGGGTAACTTCTCGGGCCCACTGACACTAATACCTAGGGAACTAGAGTTTGGGCCATACCTTGTTGGAAAAGTCTTTGAGTCTTATTTTTAACACAACAAATGACACCCAATTTAAAGTTTTCTACAGAAAGTTATGACCAATATACTGCAAAGTGTTTTTCCTGAAAAAAATATGGGGGGTTTCGGGTTGTGCAGGCTGGTCACCCGCGACACCACTCAGGGGACCGAGAGGGGGTACCTAGGTCCACCGTGAGTCATCCCAGTCGATCGCCGACACCCAAAAAGTTGGGGATTCGTCCCCCTTGCAATTAAAATCTTTCTATAAGTGTGTTATCGAACCCCAAAGGAAATTTAACCCATTTTTTAAATCCAAATTATGTGAGAACATTACCAAAACACAAGAGAAGCTTGGGAGAGGAAATGAGAAAGAAGTATTAGAAGAATTTGGAGCTTAGACAAGGAGGAAATCAAGTTTTTTGGTGAGTTTTCATACATGATGAGCTACTCCCCTTGTTTCTTCTATTGCTTCTTTATGGTTATTCATCTATTTGATTGGTATTTTAGTTCTTCATCTCTTGATTGTTAATCTATGAAGTTTTGGTGAATCCACACCACTTGATGCTTAGATCCATGAGATTTTGAGTGAGTTTTCATACATGGTGTGCTACTTCCTTGGATTCTTGTACTTTTATTCATTGATATTATTCTTTTTGGATGAAATCTCAGTTCTCCATCACTTGAATTGTTTCATCTATGAAATTTGGCAAGTTTCCTTTAGTTGATACTTAGATTCAAGAGATTTTGAGTGAGTTTACATACTTGGTGTTCTACTCATTTGTTCTTCCACAAAATTTTCATGATTATCCCTTGTTTTGATTAGTATTTTGATTTCTATATCACTTGATGGTGAAGTCTTTTAAGTTTTGCA
>JAOXJP010060897.1:0-15672 GCA_025762735.1 Platanus orientalis | reverse complement strand
GAGCAAGTAGTAGGATTTGTATATTGACCTAGGTTGTAATAGTACCTAAATGAAATATACTTAAGCTCGGTAGTGAGATTTAGAAGAGTGGACATAGGCCCGAGTGCCGAACTACTATAAATCTTGTGTTGGTTTGTGATTGTGTGATTGCTTGTTTCTCCATTACTATATTCTACTACTCTTGTCTAGCACATGTTTGATATTATACTTGAGTAGTTTCATTGAAGCACACATTCACTTAGGTGAACAAATTGCAAAAGGAATTAATAACCACAACAAGGTAAATTTAAAAAATGGCTAATTAAATTAAGAAATCCTATTCACCCCCTCTAATATTATTTGTGTGACATTTCAATGATGATAGGGATAAAGTCTTACGTAGTTCTTATTACAAGGTGGAAATTCAAAAAGATTAAAAGCATTAAAACAAAATAAGATAAGTCAGTTCTGCTAGCTTCTTTCTCAATCAATCTATCACCTGGTCCTCTGTTATGGCTTGGTGTACTAGTCTGATATGCTCTCTGGCATCTACAGGAACCCATGCTTCCGGAGTGTTGACCTAGTTAGGGTTAAGCTCATCTAAGTCTAACTCTCCGCTCGCAATAACTGATTATAGTGCTTCTATGATGTCTTTGGGGAGAGAGAGTAGACTTAAGGGAGCTATATTGTCCTCCTTATGTTCTGAGGTGTTTGGGGTTGAACTTTCCCCGACCTTAGGGACGGACGGCTTGGAGCTAAAAAACGGAAGATGTTAGAATACTTCTACCAATGATGGGGGATGTGGAGCAGCCTTAAGAGGATAGGCTGAGAAATTACTGATGTTTGGAGGAGGGATAACAATTGGTTTAGATTGCGCACATTATGTGTTGATTTCTAGTGGTACTTGTAGGAAGACTGGGTCTGTGTTTCAATAAGCAAGGTGATGCATATCCTCGGGGATGTGGTTGGTAGCTCAGAAATGGAGGCAAAGTGCTGGGGGCCTTGTGACTAACCCTCTTCTTCTTCCTACCTTGCTTGAACTGATGCTTCAACAAGGGTTTAAACCCTAAACTTGCTTTGTGTGGCACCCTGACGGCCTTGATAGGATCTTTCCTACCCTAAGAGAACTTGCCCTAACCCTTGTCTGGGTTGAACTTCATCTTGGCCATTATACGGAACTTAGGTGGAAGGACCTCAACCTTCCTTTTCAAATCTATAGCCTCTTTTTCAGTGTGTGCCACCTTAAATTGGTATGAGGTGTAGGTTTTTGGGACCTACAAGTTCCATACTCCCAGTATCTTCTTTCATGTCAGAGTAATCACCTCTGTGTCTGCTGGTATAGTGACAATCTCATCGTCGATGATAAACTTGACCTTCTGGTGGAGAGAGGATGAGACAACGCCTGCCTGGTGGAACCACGGTCTTTCTAACAACATAATGAAGGAGGACGGTATGCTTAGTATTTGAAACTAAACTTAGAACATTCTCCCTTCCATCACTAGGGGAATGTCTACTTCTCTTTGGCCACGACTAACTGAGTTGTGGAGGGCCCTTATGTCATAGAGGTTGGGTCTCACACATTCTAGGGGAACTCCCAAAGTGTCCAATGTATCTCGTGTACAAATGTTTAGGGAAAACCCATTGTCTACCAGAATTAGGGGGATACACATGTCAAAATGGCGGGCTGTGATGTATATTGCTCGATTATGCACAGTGTCGCCTTCAAGAATATCCTCCTCAGAAAATGTTATGACTCGTGGCGTTGGTGTTGTGGCCACCATATGCTTAAGTCCGTCTGGTGTTATCGAAGCATCCATAAATGATTTCCTGAATATGCCCAAGAATCTCTCTCTATGCAGTTGAGACGTCAATAATAAGCCTAGGATTGAAACCTATGCTAGCATCTTAGACAACTGTTCCATCAAGAACATGTGAGACTTCCAAATAGCAGCTTCAAAATTTTCATTCTCTTTCATTTCTTCTTCTTCTTTAACTTTTCTTTGTACCTCTGTCTTAGTGTCTTCCTCTGTCATCTTCTCCTTTCCCTTCCCCTCTGGGTGCATATAAGTAATGAGCTTGGAGACTTTGCCTGATCGGGTGATGGAGGTTTTGAGTTCTTCAAACTCTTCTTCTGTTAGCTTGGGAGTAGCTACCTCCCCTACCAAATAGTCCAAAGGGGCCCGATTCAGCAAGTATAATATCCTGGTTGGTGGAGGGATGTTGATGATTTGGTAGGGGGATGAAATGCCGGTGAGCGTTAGGAATATAATGTTGGTGGAGGAATGACATGAGGGAGTAATGGTGTGTTGTAGCTTGTTGAACCTTCTTCAAAGGTAGTTTTCTCTGTGTCAGGGGGGAGGACTGTGACTGGGCTATTTGGTAAAATATCCCACATGTGTGCGAGTATATGCTCATATTCATGAGGAGGGATCGACAGAGGGGAGTATTCATTTAAAGCAAATATTTGGCTGGAATCGGGTAAAAAAATAGTTTTCTTGGGTTCTGTGAGCTTAATAATGAAACTAGAGGGATTGAACTGAGTGTTGGTGAGACCTATCGCGTTGCTTTTGATGGTTGATTGTTGATTGTTGGGGAGTGGGTTCTAGATGATGCTTGAGTTTGGTGGGGGATTTGAGGGTGTGGGGTCAAATGAGACCTTGCTCTCATTCATCAAGTCTTGTATATCACATCTCAATAGAAAGAACCTATCGATGGTATGCCCAGGGGATTGATGGTATTCACATTGTTCTGCTGGATTGTAGCAGTAGGGAAAAGGGTAAGGTGGGGATCTTGGATCCAACAACTGCAACGACCACTTTTTGACGAGGTAGTCCACGATGTACTTGTAAGAGTAGGGTAATGGGGTGAACTTCCTTTTCTTTCTTTCCTCTATGGCTGCCCCTGGATATTTCTGCTGGTAGTACTATTGTGACTAAGGAGGAATAATATTCATGGTTCTTGGATAACTCTAAGTCATCTATGACTTGGGCAAAATGTAACCACTATTTTGACTAGGCCAAGGGACCTCAATTGGTTGCACTGTGCTAGCATTTAGACAAGTGACGGCTGCCTTTCTCGACATTTGACTGGTGGAGCAGGAGGTACATCCTATACAAGCCCTGCACTGATAGCCAACTCAACCTTTGTGGCTTTGTCAATGACCTCAATGAAATTACCCTATAAAGCAGTTAAGAGCATCAGTTGGTAGGTGGAATCCAATGTCCTCAGAAAGGTGGATATCATGTCCTCTTCAGACATAGGAATTTTCAAGTTAGAGGTTCTGTATCTCCATCTGTGAGGGGTCTCATCCCTTCTACCTCTTCTCTCATTAGTAGCATCTCGAGATTGAACTTGTAGTGGTTGATGAATGACCGTGTCAGGGTCCTCCATGTGCTGATGTTGCTCTTGGCCAGGCTTGCAAGCCATTTCCCAGCATTCTTTTTTAGACTCTTATCGAACATCAATACCAAGATGCACTCATCATGCCCTCACTGGAACATGGCATTGTAATACATGTGTAAATGCATCCTTGGGTAGGTGGTGCCATCGTACTTCTCGACATTGGGCATTTGGAAGTTTGGCGGTAGCGTACCCCTAGGGTGAATACAGAGGTCCTCAAAATCCATTGACATAGGGAACTGGCCTCCCTTTATTAGCTTAACTTCATCTGCGTGTTTAGACAACCATGTGCTAGTGTCATCATCTTTAGAAGAGGTGACAAACTCTTTCCCTTTCCTGCTTGAAACCGACAGCCCATACTGCTCTTCCAAGTCCAGCACTGAATGATGCTCCTGCTGTATGTGCATGATTGTCCGAAGTGGAGTCATGGTGTAGATGGGGGCTTGCTTGTAAGATTGGCCGAAAGGCGGACCTTGTTCAAAAGGGTTGGAAGATAGAGGTTTAGAGATGGTACTACGATAGTGAGGCCCTCCTTGTATCAATAGATGAGTAAACATCACCTTTTCAAACTCGGTGATAGTGGGGATTTGGGGCTGCTCTTTGGTGCTAGATTAGCTATGAGGTGGTAGAGAAGCTTAGGGTGGTGAGGAAGAAGGACCTTGTGAGGAAGTAGTAGTCCAACCATACCGCGACATGAAGTCCCCCATCATTTGTTCAATATTGGCCTTATACCGATATGGGAGAATGTCTTCAGGACCTGTCTGATTGGGAGGTGGGTTTCCTGATGACACCTCTGGACGAGGAAGAGGTGTGACACTTGCCACAAATAGAGGTGTGGACTTGTCAACCTTGGCTCCACTAAGTTGTGCCTTCTTCTTTTGCTATCGAGTCTCTAGAGGAGCTATTGTAGCTTACTTAAACTCACTGAAAGAAAAGGATTCATTATTATCTTTAAAAGATTCATTCTTTGAATTTATTCATTTTCTATTTTTAATAACCAAAGACATTTAACAAGTGCATATGTCATACAAGTGAATTCATGTCTATTTGTCAGTGACACCAATTTGAAAACAAAAGTTTATACATATGTATTATCATAAACAATTACAAAAGAGGGGGTTCTTGACCCATTACATCAAAATAGAAGAACAAAAGATAATCTAAAGATTTAGCACCATAGGTGGTGGTGGTACTGGCTCATAGCCCAAAGAGAAAAGTTGTTTTTTCAGCTCGAGTACCCAGCACTATATGACGGCCATGTTGTTGCTACGTCTCATTTCGCTTCCCAAGTCATCATGGGATGCCCTACTATTATTGAGCTCTCTCTTTAGGGAGTGGATGAGCTTGGACTATGTTTCATTCCAATGTTGAGTGTAATCCCGCAAGACCTCGGACTTAGAACGGAGATGTGACTTGGCTTCCAAAGTGGCCTTGGTTTGGGAATGTTGGGCGCGCTCCTCAGCTAAGTCTTGTAAAGCTTGCTCATACTGTATTTGAGTATAATTAGGCTCTGAAGATGATGTGGATGGTGATTTGGTGCAAAACCTCTTGTTTGAAGAGGTAAAAGCAATAGGTGTGTCAGATTATGTAGGAAGCTTGCGGTGAAGCCACTGATTGTAAGAGCGTGACATTGCCTGAGCTTTTGCACATATGAGGAGGTGGTGCCAAGTAGCTTGAGTATGTGAGTCATCCCGTAAAGCGGTCAAGTGAGACCGAATGAAATTGGGTGTCCGATGGTTCAACTTATTTATATCTTCAAAGATTATAGGAAGTCAAAGAGATCTTGTCTGAGGGTGAATTGTTGAAGGACATGTATAGGTAGATAAGGGATGCTTTGAAATACCCCTATAATGGCCATATACGTGAGACCCTTGGTGAACAGATGTGAATAGTGTGCCTTATGCCACTTGACCCGCCAAGTGACATGTTCAGGAAGCACATTAAAGAGTAGACTGATAGTAGGATGTTGTGGCCTTGACTGGAAGAGGTCGGTTGTTGACATGCGCCTATACGGGAGTCAAATGGCGAGATATGTAAGTAGGAAATGATGCCAAAGTAGTCACATGTTCAGGTAGCCAAGCTTGTAGGAAAGTCGGGCAACCATATAATTGACCTCATCGATGTTGGGCAAAATGTGACAGACTAGCCATGGTCTCAGAGATGATCATAGGGGCTAAAGTCTTCATCTACAAATGTTGTCCCAAGATGTTGCAAAGAACATCATTGATATGATGATGGTTGTGAGATGATATTAGTTTCCCCATGGCAGCTAGTGTGAAAGTTCTGAATTTGGTTAGATCCGCTAAGTCAATGACCTTTTTCCAACTTCTTTCCAACAAGAGGTCGAAAGGACATTGAATAAATTCCCCTGAAGCTTCTTTAGGAAAGGAAGCTTTGGAGATGCCCAGTGCATAAAAGTCTTTGAAGTAACTAGGCTTGTGGATTGGGATTACTGCATCAATACCGAGGTAATGTTTTCAATCCAGGAAGGACTCTAGTTCCTTGATGGTAGGTGTGAGCCATTGTTCTCCGAAGCGGAAAACCATGGATGAAGGGTCCTAAAATGCAGTGGATGCCTCTAATGGCCAATTCATATTAATCTGTGCCAAGGCCAAAGTGGCTCTGAGCCAGCTTTGGTCTACCCAAATTCCCACTCTTCGGGGGGAAGGGCAATAATGGTATTTATGAAATTTATGGAGGTCATGGAGTAAGGGCTCTAAACACACAAATCTTTCATCCATGCTTTTTGAACAAACATGAACAAGGGGTCAAAATGACAATTTATAGTTAAAAATAAAATACTACAGAATTTAAGCTTAACGCGTGAATTTTGCTTTAACGCTTGAATTTAATTCAGTTAAAATTCAAGTGTTAAGAGCACGATTAGGTGTTGAGAGCAGTTACAGGTTTTTTAAATGGTCCTTCTTTCTTGCTTCTTAAAAGAGCAGTTACCAACGAAAGAGACTCTTGAGAATCAATCCCCCTATTTTCACATTCTTTTCTAAACAATATCCAATTTTGAAGATGAGCCAAGGAGGATCATCCCAGAACTTCCCGCTTCTCTTTATGTAAGAGACTGCACTATGGAAGAATCCGGTGGTAGATACTATGAGTTTTTATTTAAATTTTGAATTACATTGCATCTCTTTAGAATTTTGATAACTTTCTTTTGAATTCTTTCAAAGTTTCAAGTTTGTTTTCACAGTTTTTACAAGTTTCTTGAAATATTTTAAAATTTTTTAAAATATAGATGTTTAATGGTTTAAACACAATCATTTTTTGTGAATTTGTATTTTAAAATAAGTTGGAATAATTTTTTAGAGAGTTCGAAAAATGAATTTGACAAATTTGGACTGTCTTAATGCCTGAAAACCATAACCCTAAATTACATGCATAACGCCTGAATTTTAAAGTTTTTAAAATTTAGGCGTTGGGATGAAGATTAGGCATTAGACAAAATTCACGTGTTAGCCTAAAATTTAGGCGTTAGGCCTGAGACCAAAATTTCAAATTTTTATTTTTTGTTTCTCTTTTCATTTTACCTTATTTTAATATGTTCATTATTTATTATATGTGCAGGTTAAGGGTGGTATTGAGAGACATGGGTCCTGATCTGGGGTATAAACGCTTTGGAAGCATTTGTGCAAAAAGGTCTAGGACTAGGTATGCGAGTTGGGCTTTGGGCCATTTCTTAGTCTACCCTCGTTGAAAGTAGATAAAGGGTTACTGATGGCCCTAAAGGAGGGATGGTCCCCCGTGACTTGCACGTACCACTTACCCATAGGGGAGATAGGGATGCCCCCTATAGACTTTTTTCATGATGATAAGGCTATCCATAGACAACATACCTACCCTTATAGTTGATGAGGCCAGCCCATAGTTAGTAAAGGATTGCGTGGGGCTACAGCCAGTTGAGTATTACAAGGGCACCAAGGGTGTCTTTGCTTCCTGGTTCGAGAAGAGCTATGTGTGGGCGATGGATGAGAGCACCGATGCTAAGGTGGACTATTCAATGAGGATCTTCATCCTCTATATGTTGACCCACTCTGTCTTTTGTTGGGAGAGCGACCATGTGTACTTTCATTTATTGCCTGTCCTGAAGGACTTGACCATGGTGAGGACTTGACCCGCTATGCCCTTTTTTTAAATTTCTTTTTTTACTTATCATTGTTATTTTGACATGTCAGGTGGCAGAGGAAGGAGGCCAGCCTACAGGGGATCCCGAAGGAGGATCTAGACCCACACCCCTTACCCAGAGAGGAAGGAAGAGGAAGACTCCTGTGGTCGAGTCAGATATGATGTACATGGTACCTGAGGTGGTGTGGTGATTGACTGCGAAGGGGTACAAACTGAGATGCCTATGCCTAAGGATGAGGTTCCAGATGGGTGGGTCCCTCAAGAGACCGTGACATAGGTATGATTTTACTTTAGTTTATTTAAACTTTGTTATCATATGTGGTTTTAGTATTTGATGTACTATTTATTCTTTTTAACTTTCATGGGAGGTTTATATGTCCGCCCTCCAAAGGTTGGCAAGGTACTTTGCCCTGGTGGGGCAAGCACATGAAGGCCATCAAGCCGAGGTCTCCGCCCTAAAGGAAGGGCACAGGAAAGAAATTGATGAGGTAAGTTTTTTTAGAAAATTCATTCTTTTAGCAATTATTTTGATGGTTAAACACTCTTTTTATTTCTTGTTGAAATGTTTTGCAGTTGTTGAAGCAAATCCCCATTCCAGGGGAAAATGAGTTTTACACAGATGATGATGAGGAGATGCCTCCTGCATTAGTTGGGGTTGAGACTGGTGACTCAACGGGCTTGGGAAGTGATGGAGTTGAGGATGCACCTCCTCCAAAGATGGGGGGAAGGAGCGTATTCAAGTGAGCAAGGAGAAGCTACCACCTTACCCCGTGGTGATGACACATTCCACTATAGAGCGGGTAGATCATACACTAGGAGGTAGAGGGCTAAAAGGGCACCTTGTGACCAAAGGATGGCCATATTGGAGGACAAATTTGACGCTTCCAATGATGAGGAGAGAGAGGATTGATTAGACTCTCTATTCTTTTTTTCTTTTGAAAAAAGTGTGTAAATACCAGTGTCTTTCATCATATTTTTTAAATAGGTTTTGTAAAAAAATGGTAAATGCATGAATTCCTGGTTCCTTTTAGTTAAGGCATGCAAGCACACAATTAAAATTTTGGCAATCAATCCCTAAAACTAAACCTCTAAGCTATTGAGTGTAACTTAAGCAACTTTATCCTGAAAAATGACTACATATGCATGTTTTTTTGAGAGATTCTACAAGCCAAGTGTGCCAATCTAAACACCTCCCCGAAGGAGATCAGATTGTCTGATGATGACTGGTTTGGGTAACTCGACCTGACTGCATTGACGTAGTAGCCACGGCATGGACGTTATTCCCATCCTGAGTGTGATCCAATGTCAGTTCATTGGTGAGCAATGACCTAGATAAGGGTTCATGATAATGATGTATTAGTGCAACGTCGTATCCTTAGACTCATTTTGTACAGAAAATAAATCAAACATGTATTCATACAAGTTGTTTAAAGGGGAATTTAATCCTACTAACCAATTCAAATTTCCCTAAGTCTAAAGTATGCATGTTTTCTAACCTAAGCATATAAGTTTGAATCAATGTTAAAGATGGAGTGTTATCCTAACTAACTAATGGAGTAACCTAGATCTAATTGATAATCAATGTAGACATGTGAATACTAGTATATAAACTAATGGAAAGCATCTACTTATGATAATTTAAAGCATGTATATGTTAGAGATCAAACAATCCCTAGTGGAGTCGCCATATTGTGGACTTTGGGATTCGAGGGTGCCCCGAGTTCGGAGCCACGTTGGTGTTGAGAGTGCAAGGGTTACTAACCTTAAGGTTAAGCTTTGTTGTAGTCGCCACCAACTCGGGATTAACTGTTGGTGTTGGACATCGGTTCTCCTCTTCGAGGAAGAGGGGAAGTCTAGACCTGAAGATCTAGGGGTTTAGGTCCTAAGATTGGTCTGCTTTCCTAAGATAAATAATTTGTTTAGTTGAATTTGGGGACGGTGTTAGGCACCCAAAATACACACCTTTTTAGGGTAGCTTCTCATATTTATACATGATTTAAACTATCCTAAGTTTTATGCTTGTGAAAGGAAAATAATGCAGATTAATGTATTCTTATGGGCTTAACGCCTGTTTGTGCTTCTAACGCCTGAATTTTCAGCACCTGAATTTAATTCAGGGGAAATTCAGGCATTGGCTTCTAGAAAATCCAGAAACCTGCCTTTTAGTTTTGGTATTTTCAACAGAGGGACCCACAGATTTGTGACTTTCAGAGGAATGGTGGACGCCTCCCAAGTCTTTGTGCACTTATCTCAGGGTTAGAACAAACCTGGATGCAAAGTATAGAATAAAAAGTGAAAGTTTTATATTTTTTTGTCTAAGGCTTAGCCCTTGAATTTTATTCTGACGCCTAAATTTAATTCAAGGTGAAATTCAGGTATTAGATGCTAGACCAACCAGCAACTAACCCTAATTATTTGAGGTGTTTTTGTGGGTCCCAGTGTTGTGGGGCCTTTGCAAAAAGGTGGACAATGTCCATGGGGTCAAAACGTTCAATCCTAGAAGTTGGAACTTCTATAGGTACAAAGATTTGCCCAAAAAGTAAGGGTACATTGGTCACTTCACATAGGCTTAACGCCTGAATTTTTAACGCTTAAATTTAATTCAGGAAAAATTTAGGCGTTAGTTACTTGAAAACAACAACTAACCTTGGGTTTTGGACCTTTTGTGTAGGTCCTAGAAAAGTGAAAAGTTATACATAGGGGTGGGCCCCTTCTGTGGTCCATGGCCTATACCTTAGGCCCAAAACAACATACAAAATATTTTTTAAAAATGATTTGTAACACGGGCCTAACGCCTTAAATGCATCCCAACACCTAAATTTCTTCTCAATGCCTGAATTAAAATTTAGGCATTAGGGAGACAAACCAGGGCCCACAAAGGTGCCTGAGCACAAGGCTGGATCCTAGAGAGTTGTGCTAGCATGTGAATAGGCTAGGGAAGAACCAGGGTTCAAGAGGGTGGGTCCCAGATCCCAATGCCCGATTGTTCCCCTAACGCCTATTTATTCAATGCCTGAATTTTATTTGGATAAAATTTAGACGTTAGTTACTGGGAGAAAATCAAGCAGTTAGACTTTTTGGATTTGGAGCCTTTAGGGGCACTAAAAAATTCTAAAATTAAATTCAGAGATAGGTGAGGGTATGAGGGATAACATATATTAAAACTAGTTGAAGTGGATGGCTACAAAAATCAAAGTAAAATTGAAAAACATGCTTGAACAGTAAAAATTCCACAAGAACTAACAGCTCATCCAATGGAATCCCAGGCAAGTACCGAGGATTTTTTGAAGTAAGGTTACTTGAGGATACACTGTTCTTATAGCTTACTGGAGATTGGCAGTATTGGGCCATCAGGCATCCTCTATCGCCCTTGCTCGAGAATAGTCTTTGGAGGATGGGGAGAAAACTGAGAAAATGGGGCTAGCCTAGTAGGATTTTGAGTCCGGGAGAGTTCTCGGAGGCTTTCCGCGTGTTGAATATAGACAAAAGGTGCTTTGACCTAATTTGGGAAAAATATGGTGAGTAGGCTTATAGAAGTTGCTAAGGTAGTTAGGGGAGATGGGCTTTAGAAGGTCTCAGAGTTGCCGAGAGATGGCCACTAACAAACTGAACTTTGGAGTTTTGATGAATTCTTGGGGTTCGATCAAGTACACAACACTTGGCCCAAATGTGTAGCTCATTTTGAAGTAATTAAGGGAAACTTAGTGGATTGATTCTTCAAATGCTCTTTTCTATTAGGGGGTTTTGTGAAGGTCTCACAAATCTAGAGAGAAGGGCACTAACTTATCAAGATTTGGAGGTCTTGAGAACATTCTGGGCTATATAGGTGAAATGCTGTCAGAATTGACTTTTCACCCCCTAGGGAAAATTTGAGATTTCATTGGGGTTTAAGACTTAAGATACCCTTCTTCTGAGAAATAAATCATTGAAGATAAGGCCAAGATTGAAAGACGACCACTGACTTTTTTGAGTTTTGACACCAGATGAATCTTGATAGCTTTTTTAGCATCATTTTCTGACCAGGGGTTTCCAAAGGTTGAGAAATTGGTTGTTGCTGGTTTCTGAAAATATTTGTCCTATGATAAGTTTCTCAAAGGTGGTGGAGATTGGAGTGTGTAGGACCTGACATGACACTATTTAGGTAACGGGGGAAGCTGTAGGGGTCTTTAGAGGGGCCAGGGGTAAATCTTGAAGCTGAAAGGGTAAAATGGTAATTTTCTTATATGTGAGGACAAAAGGGGTAAAAATGATGACTTTTTATCAGTGATGCTTCGCCATGGGAAGACTTATGGAGGGTGGAGAATTTTTTGACAGTGTGTGAAGATATTATTTTTTGGCTTTTGAAGGCTAAAGGGTAAAATGATAATTTTTTTGCTTGTGATGTTTCGCTGCAGGAAGGCTTACGAAGGTTGGAGAAATTAAAGGCAATGTATTTGGGGGTCTTAAATGTGGACCCTCATAGTCTTATTAATGTTTTTTGGAGAATCATGGTTTAACTAGAAATTGTGTATTTGGGCTGATCCACTACACGTGGTATGATATGAATAATGCTTTTTACGACTAAAACATCCATGGAAGACTTCACAGGAGATGCCTAACCTCCTAGGGTCCAATTTTCTCTCCCTTAGCCAACATGCTTAAGGTCTTCATGCTTAAGTGATGCTTTGATGCTCTTCATTCCATTAGATGACCAAAGTCAAAATTTAGGTGCTGACAACCCTAGCAGTCTCTTGGTCTGGTTCATCATGGTTGCTGGTTAAAGAGGCATTTTGGCGAGCTTCCATGGTCCTGGCTCAAGTTTCAACCATACGACCTTTGTTATGGTGGAAAATTGCAAGAATCTTATGAGTTTCCCATAGACTATGCCAACTGATGGTACCTGAAATTGGTTCCACCCATATGGTTGCATAATTGACACCTTCCTTGTTCCTAAAATCCTACAGTACTTGAGGGCAAGAAGGATGAGAAACACCGGTGTGGCATTTGCCTACACCACTCTAGTGGTAAAGTTAGTCTTAACCAATAATTTTAACCAGAGGTGAATTAGGGTTTTTGTACATGCCTTCTCGAGTCAATTGTCCTTTCTTTTATAAGATCAAATGAGCTTGTAGCTAGGAATCTTTTATCGAATTTTGCACCTTATGTATGAGCTGGAGTTTCGTAGGTGGCGTGATTCTAGGTGCAAATTTTGGCCATGATTTTAAAACCGTTGTAGTATGCCTTTTAATGTTGTGGACATCATCGAGTGCAAGAGCCCAAGCCCATGTCACACGGGGTAAAGTGGCTAACACTTAGGTTAGGCTTTCTTGGGAGTCGCCACAAACTCAGGTTTATTGACAGAGTTGGACATCAGTTCCCTTTCCTTTAGAATGGAGGGGAAGTCTAGACCCGGAGGTCTAGGGGTTAACTCCTAAAACTGGTTTGTTTTCCAAAGAAAAATGGTAAGTTGTTTTGTTGCATTTGGGGAAGGTGTTAGGCACCCCAAATACCCACATTTTCAGGGTGGCTTTTCATGAACATAAATGTCTGAGACTTCAATAAAGGTCAATGTTGAAAAAGAATAGAAAAGATGAATTTTTGTACTTTCCACAGGCCTAACATCTGAATTTTCCTCTGACGCTTGAATTTTAATTCAGACTAAAATTCAAGCGTTGGCTTCTAAGAAAGTCCAGCAACATGCCCTCTTGAGATTGTAACTTTCTACTGGGGATCCCACTATCCTAGGGTTTTACAGGGACAAGAGACCCCTCTGGGGTTCAAATGTTTTGGTCCCAGGGGCTAAACCCATGTGGAGCCAGCCAGCATACAGAACCGAATTGAATTTTCATTTTTTTAGTCACAGACTTAACGCCTGAATTTAGCCTGGATGCCTAAATTTCAATACTCCTAAATTTTATTCATGTTGAAATTCAGCTGTCAATTACAAGAGAGACCAACAACTGGCCTTGGGTTTTGAGCCCCTTCTATGGGTCCCAATGGTGTGGAGATTTGTAGGGAGGTAAATGACCTCTCTATAATTCATGAATTTCATTTTTATTCCAGAGGACTTATTTACAGAGCATTTAATAACAAAATAAAATTCAGTTTTTTTAATACAGGCCTGATGCTTGAAATTGGTCTCAACACCTGAAATTTCTCTTAACAGCCAATTTTTAATTTACATCAAAATTCAATTGTTGGGGGAAAAATAGGACCCATAGAGATATTTTGGCATAAGGAGGGGTCCTAGAACGTATTTTAGGTCAGTTTAAGGCTTTAGAGAAAGTAAGGGGTCACTGGGGTGGGCCCTAGGACGTGACGCCTAAACTTCACTAACACTTGAGTTTAATTGATGCCTAAATTTTAATTGAACTTAAAATTCAGTCGTTAGCTGTTAGGAGAAAATATAACAACCTAATTTTTTCCGTAGTTTGGGTCCCTTAGGTGGGTTGGAAAATTCCCAAATTTTTAACATATATACAACATCATATTGAGAATCACTTATAAAAAAAAAATTGGCTTAAACAAATAACTACAAAAATAAATAAAACAAATAAACAAACATGCTAAAAAAAGTAAAACTTAGAAAAACCAATTTTTAGGTCATGTTTGGGGGAACTATTTCGAGACTTAAACGTGCTCTAAAATTCACTAATTTTTTTTATTAGAGGTAGGATACCCTTCTAGGAGCCTACCATTAAAATTTGAGCTAATTTGGCTTTATGGAAAAATCGGAAAAAATAAGGAGTGGATTGTGGGCAAGAAAGAAATGCAATAGAGACAATTTTTGTCTCTATTGTGTAACCCTCATTAAGAGGTGATGAATTGAATTAATTTAAACATAAAGGTAGCATGCTTAAGGCCTAATAATGTCTAATTAAACATTAATGTAACTAAGGTTTAGGCTTACCTTGTTTGGGGTTGGGTTTAGGGCTAATCGCTTGAGCTTTTCCTATACTTTCTCTCTCTTCTTTCCTTTTCTTTTCTCTTATTTTTGCTTAAATTTTCTCTTTGATTTTCCTCTCTTGTTTGACACAAAAAATGGGGTATTTATAAGCCTTGGGGGTTAGGTTAAAGGCTAGGATCTAATCATGGAAGTTGGGAGGTGGATGGCTAGGATTATATGGTGTGGGGAGCAAGGCTCCCCTCCTATTGGTTGGAATCAATTAGGGGTTGAGATTAGATCTCAAGTCGATAAGTGATAGATATAAGGTGGGGATTTTATTAAGGGTTGCAACAAATGGAGGGCTAGGATAAAATTTGGGGTTTAACATAGATATTTGAATTTCACCAAGCCACTTGACAAACAAATTTGATTGGTTGAAGATAATCAAGGATTAGGGTTGCTTGTGCTAGATCTAGGGCTGCATGGGGATAACATAGATATTTAAATTTAAGATTTTAATCCTATGGAGGGTGTACAAGGGTGTATGGAATCAAGGGTTGAGCATGTAGCTTGACCACAAATTTATACACTTTGATTGGTTAATGGGAATTTAGGGTCAAAATAATTTGTGCCAAATATAAGGTTGCATAAGAGGTTCATGAATATTTGAAATTGATCTAGAGGATGGATCCACTGGTGATTGGGGATACGACTTTGCTAAAAAAGTGGGATACGGTGAATGATAGGCAAACAAATCTAGGGAGCGACTAATGACACCCCTAAAACCTCTTACCACACCCCTTTTCTTCTTGTTTTTCCCTTTATACCCCTCTCTTAAAACCTCCCCTACATAAAATACCCTCCCCTCTTTTCTTCCCATACCCCACCCCTCTCCTCTCTGGCACCGGCAGCAACCGACTCTTCCTCTTCCTCTCTCTCTTCCTGTTCTCTCTCTTTTCTTCTTTCTCTTTCTCTCCTTTCTCTGTTTTTTTTTACCGTTCGGATTTCTGTTTGGGATTGTACGCCTGTACAAGTGCCTTTCTATTCAGATCTTTACGTTCATGCAGGGAAACCCTTGCCCATAGTTGTAAGTCTGAGCTACAAAAAAAAAAAGAGGAAGGAGAGAGAGGGGAAGAGATAGGAAGAGAGAAGAAGAGGAAGAGAGGGAGAGAGAGGAAGAGGAAGAGGAAGGGAGAGGAAGAGAGAGAGGGAGGGAGAGATAGAGATGCCGGAGAAAGAGGGAGAGAGCTGTCAGAGAGTGATACGCATGGGGAGAGAGAGGGAGATGGGGG
>JAOXJP010060886.1:0-15673 GCA_025762735.1 Platanus orientalis | reverse complement strand
CAATACATGTCTACTTTAGAGTTGTCTCAAAAGGGTTAATATGTTTCAAACAATGTATTAACAAAGGTAACAATTTCATTCTATATAATTTTAAAGTTTCACAATATTGAGCTACCAGAGTCCCATTCTCATAGACAGTTACATGAAATTCTTTAGAGCAATGCTATAATATTAAAATAAATAGAACAATATATAATCATTTTATACATTTTATTCATGTTCCTCCTAATTTAAAAACTTAATAGAAAACAATGGTTATAAAAATTAATATGAAAAATAAAAGTTTAGTCCATAAGAGCAAAAATGACAGATTTATAGCTTTTGTCTTATTTTCAAATCAGTAATTTTATGTGGAGATATGTTTAAGATCATAAATTCTACAATAAAATTTAGTTATAGGCTAATCCTAAGGAGAAGTTTGTATGCAACAGTCAAATTTACACATCTTAAACATAAGCAATGTTTGTACCAACTAAACTTTATATTTTCATCAAATATACTTAAAACCATCAACATGCAAAGATAAATTGCTAACAACATTTATATAAACCCATAAATTGTAAAATATAAAAACCACTTACAAAATCTTACAATCTAGGCTAAAACCTTCTCTTTCCCTTTCATTTTTCCTCTTATTATTCTTCATTTTTCTCGTTTATTTATCTCCTGGCCGTTTTCCCTCTCTCAATTGCTCTTTGGGTCGTTCACGAAATGAGAGTGAAAATCCTTATTTTGTTTCTATTTTTACTCTTATTCTTTGCTCCCCAAACTACCCTTGCTTGTTCAAATGAAAGATGCCAAGTTAGCAAAGATTAATGATGAGGTTCTTAAGGGCTTAAAGTCAGACTTCAAGATTCACTCTGATGGTGGATTATATTTTCTTGGTAGGTTGTGTGTTTCTGATGATTCCGAAATGAAAAACAAGATATTTGAGGAAGCCCACAAATCTTGATATGGTATACATCTGGGTAGCACCAAGATGTACAAAAACTTGAGTACAAAAACTTGAGAACCATGTATTGGTTGAATAACATGGAACTTGAGGTTGCATAACATATCTAGTGTTGCTTGGTTTGCTAGAGGGTAAAAGTAGAACACCAAAATCCTGTAGGTTTATTTATTACAACCTCTTCCTATTCTTGAGTGGAAATGGGAGCACATTACTATGGATTTCGTTATAGGGTTACCTCGAACCAGGAGTGGTAATGATGCTATACGGCTGATTATTGATAGACTTACCAAATCAGTCCACTTCGTAGCAATTAAAGCTATTCTTTCTATGGAGGATTTGACTAAGATATACATTGAAGAGATAGTGAGATTGCATGGAGTTCTAGTGAGTATTGTTTCCAATAGAGACTCAAGATATACATCACATTTTTGGGGGAGTTTAATGGTTGCTTTAGGTATTAGACTGCAGTTCAGTACAACTTTTCATCCTCAACTGATGGACAATAAGAGAAGACTAATCAGACACTGGCAGACATGTTGAGAACGTGTGTGATTGACTTCCAGGGTAGTTGGGATGATCACCTTACGTTGATTGAGTTTGCCTATAATAACAGTTATCATGTCAGTATTGAAATAACACCTTATGAGACTTTTTATGGGAGGAGTTGTAGATCTCCACTTTGCTGGTATGAGATTGGTGAAAGGAGATTATTGGGACTTGAGTTAGTGCAAAAAAATCAGAAAATGTAAACATTATTAAGGAACGTCTTCGTATTGCTCAGAGTCGACAAAAGTGTTATACAGACAAACACAGAAGGAAGCTAGAATTCCAAGTTGGGGATCATGTTTTCTTGAGAGTTTCTTCTACCAAAGGTGTCACTCACTTTGGGAAGAGAAGCAAACTAGATCCCAGATTCATTGGGCCTTTTGAGATTTTCAATTGTATTGGTGAAGTTGCTTATGAGTTAGCTTTACCACCCAAGCTATTAGGAGTATACAATGTATTTCATGTGTCTATGTTTTGAAAGTATACGCGACACCCATCATATATCTTTGAGTACGAGCTTATCTAGATCAATGAAGACCTATCTTATGAGGAACATCTATTTTAGATCATAGAATGGAAAGAACACATATTGTGTTCCAACCGTGTTTCGCTTGTGAAACAGTGAAAGTGGTATGGTGACATCAAGATCTTGAGGATGCGACATGGAAATATGAGGATCTGATTCAGAAGAAATATATAAAGCTATTTGCTTTAGGTATATAAATTTTGTCTCTTCTTTTTGGGGGTAAATTATAATGCCCCTAATGGTAATTTATCTATTTGTGTAGGGGCAGTTTGGGGAGCAAAAAATAAAATGATAAAAATAGAAACAAAAAAGGGATTTTCACTTTTATTTCGTGAACGACCCAAAAAGCAACTGAGAGAGGAGAAAACGGTAAGAAGAGGAAGAGAAGAAAAATGGGAAGAAGAAGAAGAGGAAAAAAGAGAGGGAAAGATGAGGTTTTGGCCTACATTACAAGATTTTGTAAGTGGTTTTTATACTTTGCAATTTATAGTGGGTTTGTATGATTATGAATGTTTGTAATTTATTTTTGCATGTTGATGGTTTCAGGTATATTTGATGAAAAATGCAAAGTTTAGTTGGTAGAAACATTCCTTATGTTTAAGATGTGTAAATTTGTCTGTTGCGTGCAAATATCCCTTTAGGGTTAGCCTATAACTAAATTTTGTTGTAGGATTTATGATCTTAAACCTATCTCCACATAAAATTAGTGATTTGAGAATAAGGCAAAAACTATAAATCTGTCATCTTTGCTATTATGGAATGAATCTTGATTTTTCATATTAATTTCTATAACTATTGCTTTCAATTGAGTTCTTAAATTAAGAACATGAATAAAATGTATAAAATGATTCTGTGTTGTTTTATTTATTTTAGAATTATAGTATTGTTATAAGGAATTTCATATAGCTGTCCATGAGAATGAAGTTTTGGTAGCCCGGTATTGTGAAACTTTAAAATTATGTAAAATGAGATTGTTACCTTTGTTGATACATTGTTTGGGGCATATTAACCTTTTTGAGACTACCGTAAAGTGGGTTTGTATTGCATATATATATCTTTGTTATTTAATGATTTATATCTTTGCATAGTGCTCCGTGAGTGAGGCTTGGGGTTGGGGCGATCTGATGGATACACCAGAGTTAGCCTATCCCTGTGTGGGGAGGCGCAGAAGGAATCATTGGATTTATCTGGAGCTATCCACGTGACTTCTTGTGTAAAGATCACTAAGCGGGATTTGCGGGGGGGGGGTAACTTATGGTTATTGCTTTCCTTGTGTATTTAGGCATAGATGGGATTCTCAGATTTTTCTGGAGCTGCTTTGTGGTTGGTCACCACTAAACAGGGTTTAGTTAGCAGTATGTGCTTATATAGCGCTTAAGACATGATTTGCACAACTTCTATGTGGTTAAAGTTGTTCGACATTGATCTACTGCTCAGATGATGTTTTAACACTTAGAGTATCAGGTTTACAAACATACATTAGTTCTTCTTGCATCTTTATCTAAAATGATGGTGATTATTTGCCATGTTTGATATATCTAATTGTTGATATATTTCTACAAACTGAGCTTATATTCTTTAGACTAGTGCATATGTCATGTTAGAATGAATTACTGGAATGTAATTATTGTGATGAGAGAACATATGCTTATGCTCGAGACTTTGATGATTTTGTTCATATATCATTGCTTAGCTTACTTAATACTCTATCATTGGTATATTATTGTTATTGTTGAGCTACATGCATGCTATATTGTATTGCTAGGTGCGTGTGTACTATAAATTGTAGAATATGAGGATCTTTTACAAGCTATTGTAGCTCACTCATGATTAAATCATTTTTTTCAGTAAATACATTTCTAGTGCTTCAGGCCGAGCAGATCTTCAGTCATAGTGTCATTTGCCAGTTTTGAAGTATTTTGGTAGTCTTATTTTGATGTATAGTGTATTTAGGGATGTGCGTCTTGATCTAGAGTGACTGTGTATTATTCCTTTCATGTATCTTTTATGAGTCATTTTGTATTTTGGTATAACACATTTTCTATAGTTACATGGGTTAGGCTTTATTTTGGGTGACCTATGAGGTATGATCACTTTTTTTATGAATGAAAATGATTGTCATTTAAACAGTTTAGATGGTTCATATGTAGTTTATTTGATGGATGAATATTGCTATAATTAGGTGATATAGCCTTTTGATATGGGACACTTGTCCCCATGGGTCCCAGTTTCGGGGAGGTGTTGCTGAAATTTCGGTAGGAAAACCCATGGAGACATGTTTCCCTTAAATTAAGAGGCAAGCATTGGCTTAAGAAATCCCTTATTTATCATGTGTTGGCATTCAAAACCCATTCGGATCTGGGGCGTGACAAATATGGACACAAACGCGGAAATTCTTGGAAGGCAATTAATTAATATTTTTAGGTATATTTTAGAGTACAAAGTACTAAGAGTTTAAATAAATTACAATGAAAATGAAAAAGAAAGATAAGTACCCGGCATGTACTAGAATGCTGTGTCCCCCCAAATTTTTTTTTCTCCAACCTGCTTGCAGACACACGTGTCCGCGTGTCGGATGTGTTTCCTAGATTTTATGTAATTTTTTAGGATTACAAAGTGAATGTGTGGTCCTTGGAACTTAACAAATTAATGTACATACATGCAAATGATTTTGACTGTATGTTACTCCTTGGATTAGCTTCCAAATCAAGCCTGTTACATATTTTTAATAAATCCATTTGCAATAACTTTGGTTTGAGTCTTGTTTGGTTCACCAAATTTATTTTTTAATGCTTTGCCCATCTTCTCAATCACTTTTTTGGTAATATATTCTCTGTCATATTTGTGGCCTGAATAGTGGGTTTTATTTTGCCTGATTACTGATTACCTGCTCTTTAATCATTTGACTGAATTATGCTTTTTTCATTTCCAGACGCAAAGGAAGGATAGTAGAAACATTTCCAAAGACAAGAGGCAGGTCAAGAAGTCGCAGCCCCCGCCCAAGGTAAGGAATTTTGCTGCAACAATATGATACTCGTTTGTTGGTTTGTAAAGAGGACCAAGCTTTGCCCAGCTTGGCCTGAGCTCACGATAATTGGGTTAGGCTCAGGCTCATTAAGAATTTCTAGGCTTGGGCTAGGCTCAGCTCGTTAAGAGCTTGCCAGGCTTGCTTATTTATACTTATTTAATATCGGGTTTTTATGTGCACAAATTCAAGCCCAAAGCTTCTGAACGCCCATAATCTGCAGACCATTAAGAATATAATGAAAACAAACAATGAAGCTTGGTATTAAGGCTTTACTCATGTTAATGTGTTTATTTTATAAAATATAACATAGTATCTGATACGAAGCCCATAACCTGCAAACCGTTAAGAATAAAATGAAAAACAAACAATGAAGCTTGGTATTAAGGCTTACTCATGTAAATGTTTTTATTTTATAAAATATAACATAGCATCTAAATGAGCCAAGTCCACCCTTTTTGGGTTCTGGCTTATTTAGCTAAATGAGCTGTGCGTCAGGTTTGGTTTGGGCTCACGACGTGGAGAGTTGAGCTCAGGCTGTCAGGCATGGCTCATGTTGTGCTTGAACATGAGTGAACTGAGCTATCTCTGCTTGTTGATGGTTCAAGATGCTTTCTAGAGCAAATTCTTACTTTCCCATTCTGGGCACTGCCTAGTTGACCATTATTTGGGTTATACTTTTTATTTTTTCTAATGGAGGAGAAGACTTTTTTTTTTTCTGGCGTGTTTCTCGTTTTTGTATTATGTACTTATTACATGATAGTCAAAAGTGGTTATTATGGTAACAAATACGTGAAATGACTAGGGTGATCATTATTCCTCACTTCCACTGTTGTTATTTTGATTTCAAAGAGAACCCTGAAAATCTCTCTCTCTCTTTTTAATGGTAAGAGAACCCTGCAAAATTGGGGTCACAACATGCATTTTACGATTTCCAGTGCTTAATTCATGGATCTACATTCAAGCTGCTTAAGGTGTTGGTTCAGCTCTAAGAGACTCATACCATGGTTTCTATGTATGTGTACCATAAAATTCTGAAGATGCCAGCTTGCCAAGTTGGTAAAGCCCATCTGTGTTTGTACCACAGACCTGGGTTCAAACCCACCTTCACCAACTAATAAACTAACCACTAACCTCTGACGTGTACTATCAGGAAAAAAAGAAGAAAAAAGAATCTGAATAAATTATATTGCTATTATTGCTTAATTAAGCCAAAGTGATCATTATAGTTTTCTGAAGCTTACCTGGGTAGCTTCGAGTCTTTCTTTTATTTTATTAGTCATGTATCAACATTTGTGACTAGTTTGTTACATATAGTGCATACATGTTATGTATCACCGGCATATTGCATTTTATTGAATGCTTAGATAATGTTATTTTATTGTCATCTACAAAATTAAAAAAAAGTTATTTTATTTTTACATATGAGATATACGAACAATTTACAGGGTTACGAAGTACAATTTTTTGGATAAATGTGGTTACTTAGTACATATGGAGCTACAACACCAATAATAAGTAGCTGCAATTAAGAAGAAAGGGAAGTTCATGCTTGCTCTAGAAATTTCAAGATGTTAATCATGATGTTTCTCTTCTCAAAGTGCAGTTCCCATGTAAAATACTAAATGACTTTTATGAGACTTCTTGGGTGTTAATACTCAGTGAACTAATTTATTGTAGTGAGATTATTTTCTTTATTTTCACATACGCTTAAAGTTATATTTTTATGTTGGAAACTGTGAACATTTGTATTTCTTATTTAAAAACTTGCCACAGGAGTGTGCCTTGTTGTCACTCAAACTTATTCACTGGCCTTGCTATTTCCAGTTCTGTTTCTTATGCAATTTGCAGAGACTGATGACCCAAACATTTTTAGTGAAGTTTTATGTAATTCATGGTTACATTAGTTCAGATGGATATTTGATATTTCTTATTTTTAAATGTCTGTGGCAGGAGTGACATGTTGACACTCAGCTTGATTATTGGCCTTGCTAAGTCTAGCCCAGAAACTCTATGCATCTTGTGTATTATATAGAAACTGATTGGTAAACATGTTCAGGTACCGGGATGAATATCGGGGCAGGGACAACAGGAGGAGAAGTCGCAGTACAAGTAGGGGTAGATACGACCGTGACAGGTATCGTGGAAGGGAAAGAGATTATCATCATCGAAGCAGGAGCCGCAGTTTAAGTCCTGATTACCGAGGTCGTGGTAGAGGCAGGTATGCTGATGAGCGACGGAGAGGCCGAAGCCAGTCATATGAAAGGTATTAAATTGTGCTTGTTTAATGCTCCTGATAGTCTAACCGTTGGCTTTGCACCTAATTTTATTTGATGCCATCTGGGTTTATGTTGCAGTGCCTCCCCTGTTCGACGTAGTCCTAGTCCTAGGAGTCCAACCCCAAGGAAGACACCTCCATCCCTGGGTGGAAGTCCTGATCGACGCAGTCATGATGAACGATCTCCATCTCCCAGAAGTGTCTCCCCACGAGGTCGATCTGCTGAGTCTCGAAGCCCATCTCCACGTATTTCAGATGCTGATGTGAGTCATTGCACCTGTTTTTTGTTATATTCATTCCATCTTTGAACTGATAACTAAAGCAGCTATATCTGATTTGCCTTGCAGGAATGATGGAGACGCATGCCATGTTATGTAGAAATCTCTTGGTAGATGAATCTTGTGTAGCTATCTATATTGCTACTGGGAAGGAGCTCTCTGGGTTTTGCTTGTTCTGATCAAAGTGCTAAATCCTAGTTTTGGTAGCCCAGGACTCTTTCGAAGGTTAACTATTTCTTTGTTAAACTTCATGCATGCTTTGTTTAGGTTGGTTTGGTGGTACTCTGTGGATCTTTAGCTTGTAGGTTGGTGTAAGTTCTCTGGTGTGTACAACAGATTTTATAAAGTTGTTAAGGATCTCCATGGGTTTCTTTTCTTATACTTCTTGTCAGGCATGCATATTGTTAATTTCTTTTTTGGTTCAGTTAATGGGAGTTCTGACTTGGATGAACCATATACTTGGGATTTTATAGTTATGTTCGGGAAAAGAATTAATGTGGCTGATAGGCGAGATGGTGATACTGTAGCTGTTGATGCTGTTTGTACTTTCTTGATGGATGATGTTCATTTTGATGCTGGTTACAAACAACAGCATTCTGGTGGTTCCCACCTCTTAAAATGTTAACTTATTTTCCTTGATGATCTCATGAGTGGTAAGGTTCATAATTTACCTCTCTTTTGAATACTATTTATCCATCAGGATTCTGACATTGACCTGACTGAGCTCCCTGGTCTTCGATGGTTTTAAAATTTTGGGCCCTGAAAGGAGTAGTTGTAGCTGTGATGGCCTAAAAGATGATTGCAAGGGGAGCATATCTTTACCTGTAGCTGATGCTGACAATGTGCTGGGCCTGATGTTCAATAACATTGATGATGATCCTTGAGAATGAGACCTATTATGCTGAGCTGACCCTTCCATTGTGACAACGTGGTCGTGACAGGGTAACATATGTGCATGGTTGCTTATTTTCTTTAGGGTGTTTGGTTAGACTTGCGCCATTTAACGCCTAGCTGTAGGGTATTGACTTAAGTTGCATCATGTACCAAGACGTGATAAGGGCACATGAGGTTGTGGCTGTAGCTGTGAAGCGGTAGCGGATAATCATGGCATCATGTACTGGAATGTGAATATGTGAGAGTTCATGAAGTCGTGGATGTACCTGTGAAGTGGTAACCAGTATACACCTAAGGCCAGCTGTTGAATGTGTTCCTAGTTTGCTGAGGTCAAGTTGAATCTGTTGCTACTGACTTTGGTGCTTATCAGTGATGTCTGTCTGATTGCTGGGTTGCAGTTAGCTCATATATGCCTATTTGTATGCATGCATTTATTTCATGCAGACCAGTTGGAGCTTTTATTGTATTGACTTCCTCTTCATGTTACTAATTGCAACCTTGAAAATTGCTTCTGAGTTTTTTTTTTTGCAATTGTTTTGATTTGATTGGATATTAGACAATCTTTGAGGAACTCTATCCCTGTTTACAGCAACATAATTGCATCATTGATTACATATATTAAGCTATGTTTCTGTAATAATGTTTGAATTAACAGAAAATGTTAATTATTTACATTTATATTGTCTTTGAAGTTATTTTTAACACTGGTGATGGGGGCATTATTGGGGGGTAGTACTTAAAGTGTTCTTTTAACATGATAGCTGCTTGAGATACTAAGAAATTTACACAATTGTGCCAAATGAAAAAAAATTCTTTTTGATTTTCATTGTTGCCTGTATATTCTCTCTCCCCTCCTCCCTATTCATGTGTCTTTCTTTTTAGGTTCTAGGACATCTGTTAATCTGAGTTACAAAACAATTGTGGATAAAATTGTTGAGTTGACGGTGGGTTCTTATCCTGGCAATCTAGATTTGAGCAGTCAACCTCTGAATGTTGTTGTTTCTAAGTTTTATTGGGAGTTTGGGACCCTTTGCTTCTGTTGTTGATGGGTTATTACTTTATCACCTAATAAAATAAAAATAAAGACTAAAAGGGCTGGGACATCTGCATGTTGCAGCCTTTAACACCTGATATATTTTGGATATATTCACTCATCTAGGTTTAGTGGTGAATTTTTACAAGTGGGATGGTGTACTCTCATGTCGGCTTCTCAAGTTCATAGAATAACATTCTACAAGCAATTTTATTGGCCATGGCTGAATTGGTTCTTTTGCCAAACTCAGGTTTACTAAAGCTTTGATCTTTTGGGTGCACTCAAGTTAACAAGGCTTTGATCTTCACCCCTCTCTTGTGACTATTAATTTAATAACTGATTTGACTGCCAGACTTAAGGTGCATGATTTGTGGTGAAGTGACTATTGACCTGGATCTTTGGATCTGGGTGCATGTGTGATGCATGTGATTTGCATATTTGATGCTTTGGTGCAATTCCATGTAAATTTATGATGGTGTACATGCTAAATGCTATTGTGTCTAAGTGTACCTAGGCAGATTTTTTTTGGTTGCTGCTTTGTTATCATCATAGGCCCCTATGAAGAAAGGTGTCTGAATGTCGCTTTAGTTGGTTATCCTTTAAGAAAGCATGGAGTGCTTTGGTTGCTGCTTTGTTATTGCGTCTAAGTGTGTCTATGCAGATTTTTTTGGTTGCTGCTTTGTTATTATCATAGGCCCCTATGAAGAAAGGTGTCTGAATGTTGCTTTAGTTGGCTATCCTCTATGAGAGTGCTTTGTAGTGGTAGGCTCATCATGAATGTTTACATGACTGCTTTGCTCATGGGAAGTTTTACTGGATTTTTTTGTCTTACATATTGGTGCTAGCTTGCATTGCGTCTTAGATGCTCTAGCATATATTGTTAGAAATTTTTTTGTGTGCATATTATAATATTGATGTATTCTGAGTACATTGTACATTCCCCTTACATCAAAATGAAACTTTTATTAATCTTGAAGCATAACTTTATAATTTCATATCCTTTTTAAAATGGGATTTTTTTTTTTGGATAATGAAGTTTTTTAATATAATATATGGAATAAATGTATAGATATTAGTTATTATAGCTGTATGCAATGCATTATTTATTTCCATAGAGTGGATATACTTGATTCTTTTTCTGAAAAGAGATGATTGGCATGTTAATCTCATTTTGGCCATATGACCATTCCAATGAGATTATGTTAATTCTATATCTGTTGGTGGTGATATTGGTATTTAGTGTCTGGTTCCATGTTAACAAAGCAAACATTGCATGAGCTTAATTCTGTGGTCCAAGTGGTCTTGCAATTATTGAGTGCATTTTAATCTCTGTTGATTGTAGGGATTTATTTCATGAGTTTACCAACAATTTTTTTTCTAGATCCTTCCTTGTTCAGTGATCTTGGCTTGATGTTTCAAGCTCATGCTATGGTTTTCTCTAGAAGCTACACAGTGCATCTTCACAGTTGCAGTATGAAATTGTCAAGGCTTGGTTAGAATGTCCTTTAGAAGTGATACATTGTAATTGATGTTGGTTTGGAAGTTTAGGTGAGTGTAAATGATGCAGGGTATATGTGGGAAATAATATGCCTGATATGCAGGAGAGTTAGTAGTTTGTATTTGTAGGGTTTGCTGCTTTGGTTTGCGTGGTGCCTGTTTTGCTGCTTGTATATAAATTTTTTATTGTTATCCATAAAAAAAAAGTTTTAGGTGAGTGTTCTTACTTAGTGTTGGTGGTAGAAATCTGGCCAAGTTTTATGAGTAAGAGAAGAAAAAGAGGAATATCTGGAGGAGAGAAGGAAATTTTTGGAGAACATTGGAGTGACCTGATGTATAGGAAAGGTTTCATCTACCCCTCATCAAGCAATAGATGGAGAGATGTCTACAATGGTTCATGTGTCTTTTTCAACGAGTAACAAGAACTGTATTAAGTTGAAATCCTTGTTTTAGTAGACTGAACTTCAATAATTGGAGGATGATACCGAGGAGGGGTCTAGTTCTTCTAGTTGTTGTGAAAAGGAAATGGGAGCCTCAGGTAAGCAGTCTAGTCTAGATGGAATCAAAGTTCAGAAGCATAGTGAGCTCAAGATGGCATATCAAACCTGGTTACCTATTTCTTTTCTGTCCTCTTGGCGTATCTTCCTTGCAAAGAGGCGAAGATACAGTGAACTTACTGGCATCCATCAGAATTGTGAAGAGAAAAAGAATAAGACCCAAGAATTGCACGGTGTTTCGTCAGGTGCTCCTTTTAGGCCGGTGGAACCCATCCCTAGTCACCTATGTTTGAGGGTTTCTGAGTTGCTTCTGAAATCTCAGGTAGGGGGCAAGGGAATGGGTGAAATCAATGAGAATTGTGAGTTTGGAGTTGGCGTGAACTTTGCAGAAAAGTGGTGAATTTTGAGAGCCAGCTCTAGTCTCAAAGTATCATAATCGGCTGATAGGGCTTGTTCAGATAAATTAGGGAGATTTGCAACAGGAAGTCCAGAAGGCAGGATGCAATGAGAACAAAATGAATGGGAGTCATTGGCACAAATTTTCTATCGGTGGTATTTAGAACGGAGATTCACAGGAGGATGGGATGATTAATCTTCAAGGTTTCTTATTTACTCATCCTAACAATGTCCAACAGAGAATCCCAGGGGAAATAACCAAACCTCATTTTGGTTTGGAATTTTGTGATCAACTACAGCTCTGTGAGTGCTTGAATATGGCGGTGCAGGAAGTGGAATTGGAGATCATGCTTAGATGAGACAGAGAGAGCCTGCTGATCAGCTCAAACCAGAGATTGAAATGATAGAAAGTCAATGCTGAATTCCTGCTTCATCATATCCATGCTCCCGGTAAATCCTTAATAATTTCTAAATTCAATTTTTCTCTTCTATTATATGCTCTGGATTTATATAGGACTCCAAGGTTAGAGGGTTGGAATGGTATTCAGATCAATCGATTTTTGTCCCGAAATCCAAATGGAAAAATTGGAGAAGAGCTGAATCAAATAGTTTTTTTTCAAGAGCAAGAGTCAGAAGAAGAGCTGATCTAAGTTGTAGAGCCTATTTCTGCTATCAAGGATGACGAAGGAAGAGAGCGATGGATGGACAATGTAGGCTAGGAGGAGAGGATGTTGGTGGATTGTGTGACCCCCTTTTGGCTATCAAAATCAAACATCAGTCTCTTTATCAAGGGATTTTGAAAATAACGAGGAAATGATTTCGGAATGGTTATTAACGAAGTTGGAATGATTTAGCAAATTCTTGGGGATGTCATTTGAAGTATTTGAGGCATTAACACAAGACCTATTTAGAAAAACAGAGAAGGATTCAGCTCAAACAGAGAAGAGGGCCAAGCCTTAAGATCAGATGAAGGCAAAAGGTTGAGAAATGAGCTGAGAAATTTGAGAGCAACATTAATTACAGTAAAAGAATATGGGGGTGAGTGAAGGCAGTGGTAGGAAAGGAAATGGATCCCTGCATTTGTGAGTTTTTGGAAGATCAGGTAGTGGAATGATCAACAAGGATAAATGGTTGAATATCTTCCAGGGAGTCATTAAGATAAAGCCTGATATTCTTTGTATCCTGGAATCAAAACCTGATTTGTCAAAGATGTGTGGGGAATGCATCTTTTTGATTGGTTGGATACCCTTTGGGGGGGGGGGGCTCGGGAGGGATTTTTATGATCTGGAAGAAGGATTTTGTGGTGTTAGGAGCATGAAAAATGAGCCTAGTCTTTGTCAATCCGGTGTTGGTTAGTAGGTAATGAGGGCGACTCGGTCTTTTTTGGAGCATATGACAAACTTGTTGGCAGAAGTAGATAATTTTTTGAGGGAGATGAAAGCTTGTTGGAACCTTCCATGGTGTTGATGTTAACCTTATTAGATTGCCTCGTGAAAGAAAAGGGGATTCCCGAATGGGGAGTAGAATGGAGTATGGGGGATTTTATAGATCAGTGGAATTTGATTGATGGTCTGATAAAGGGGTTAAATTACTTGGTCTAATTTTCAGGAGAGAGTTGAGAGACTGCCCTTTTAGTAGAGTGGGTTGCTTTTTTTTTTTGCAACTTTAGGGATGACTTATTTTCGGGCATCCGGGGACTATCTTCTATTTTGGGGACTATCTTCTATTTTGTTGTAATCGATGAGAGAGTTAGGATGCCTCGATTCAAATTTGAAGAGATGTGGTTTCATTATGGGGAATTTCTTGGAATAAGTTTGATTATCCGAGTAAGTTTTTGGAAAGACTTGTGGTGTGCCCCCAACACTCTGAAGTTGGATTTCCCAGAAATATACAACCTGTGCAAATCACAAGCGGGCAAGTGAATGAATTCCTGATTAGGGACCTAGATTTGTAGTCATGGAACTTACATCTCGTTGTGCTTAAAATGATTGGGAAGTTGATGTAATGTTGAGACTGCTTTCCAGACTTCAAGAGGTGGAAATAGGCAATGGTGAGGAAGGTGGTAAGGGGGCATGTTCTCAGTGGAGTCATATTTGAAGTAGTCGACACTGCAGGGAATTATGTGTATTGCTGCCAGATTCATTTGGAAATCCAAGCTACCTTCAAAAGCTGCATTCTTATGATGGCTGGTTTATTGGGTGAAGGTGCTGACTCTGGACAACCTAATTAAAAGGGATTTCCAATTCCCGAAAGGATGTAGTATGTGCTACTCAGATGCTGAGACAGCCGATCATCTTTTCCTTCATAGCCCAGTTGCACATTCCATATGGAATTACTTCGTGAGAAGATTTGGAAGGAAATGGGTCATCCATCCATCCATGGGGAAAGCTTCTTGAGGAATGGTGTCGAGGGGGATCTGCACAATTTTATTTTTGATAGATAAGATAAAATATTTTATTGAAGTGAAGGCACTAGTGAAAACAAAAGACTCCCAATCAAAGACCCACTCATGATACTGCAAATTCGAAAACAAAAGAGTCCCAAACAAAGGCCCACTCATGATACTGCAAATTTGAAAAAGAAGGGGATAAGCTGCTCCAATTGAATAGAAGAGAATCGATCTCCCTTGAAAGGGTTTCTTCTGTCATGGCCTGATCTTCAAAGATATGCAAGTTTCTTTACCGCCAGCACACTGCAAACAACCACCACCTCCATAACTCCCCTCTGCAACCTAATAGACCATCTGCACTCGCTTGACTCTATTCCCATATGAGAGCTTGCATTGAGGTAGGCTACACACACTGCTTACAGAATCTAATCAAACAACGACCCCATATTTCAAATACCAACTTGCAGTGCAAGAAAAGATGATCACAACTTTCCTCCTGACAAAAGAAGCAGCGTCGATTCACTAACATCGACTGAAGGAGCTCTTGGGTAGGGGGTTTTCCATGAAAAAGCACTCACATAAAGAAGGCCACCTTAGAAGGCACTTTGGATTTTCATAAGAAATTCATTGGACATTGGGCAGCAATATTTATATTCAATGATGTATAAAAAGAAGACACCGAGAACTCCCCACAAGGGTTTCCCATCCACCCTATGATCGTCAACCGAGTTGTTCACCTTTGAGCTATCCAAAATCTGCATTAGTTTGGCCACCTCTCCTATCCCCCAATTAGTCAAGTTTTTTCTCAGCACCTCTCCTATCTCCCAATTACTCAAGTTCCTTCCCAGACGTTCTCAAACTCAGCTGTCAATTTATCATTTCATCATTTTAAACGTAGTGCTGCTGTTCCGAACCTTCCCTTTTTTCCAACAAGTTGATATTATGAAGGGTAGACGGGTTCTAAAGACTCCGTGCTGCACCTGCATAATTAGCTGTTAGAGGCCGTATTATTTGGCAGTGTCTTGATCGATATGGCGCGAATGGAACTCACGTGTTTTTTATGTTGTCTTGGACCCAAGCAAACTTCCCACGTGTTTTTTATGTTGTCTTGGACCCAAGCAAACTTCCCTATTAGTCTATGGTATTTCAGTGGTTATCCTACCTATCACTCTTTACTGGTATTAAGTGTAATGACTGGATTTTTGAATGGGTACAACAACAACAACAAACAGCCTTATCCCAACTATTTGGGGTCGGCTACATGAATGCTGTTCCGCCATTCCGTTCTGTTTAAAGCCTTATCTGCTATTAAATTACAAGCTGCCATGTCCCTCTTTACTACCTCTACCCAGGTCAATTTTG
>JAOXJP010060875.1:0-15675 GCA_025762735.1 Platanus orientalis | reverse complement strand
AGTTTATATATGTTCTTACCTCTTGGTGTGCAAAAATTGTTCCTAGCTTTGTTCTTCAGAAAAAATTTCAAATATTTGCAAAACCTAGTTTTTTCTCTTCCTTTCTCTTCAAAATCCCTACTCATGCAAAACTTCTTTAAAAGATCATTTTTCTTATAAGTTTCTATGTTTTTATAGGTCTAAATAGTAACCTTAATCCCCAATTTTGTATTTAGGTGGTTTCTAGTGAAAAAATCTTTAAAATTTTGTAAAAATCATGGTTGTACAAAATTTTTCGCTTTAATAATGTTATCTCACTATAATTTTTCCAACACAGACACCCAGTGGGAAAACATCTATAACTTTCTATATAAAACTCAGATTTACTCACCGTTTTTTTTTTTTTTTTTGAAACTAGACTTCAAGACCTTTCCAAGCATCTATAGCTTACTCTCTAATTCATCCTAAATGTTTATTGGTATATTTTTAAAGTTACCAAAAAATCTATTAATTCGGGATATACCATACAACATAGACACTTGGTGAGAGAACTATCATAACTTTTTCTAAGAAACTTCAATTCACTCACTGTTTTTCACATTGAAAAGTAGACTTATAGGTCTTTCCAAGCATATATTATTTATAAGGTAATTCTTATAAGATTGATATAGATCTATTTATGAAGTTGTACCAATTGTCTAAGACAACTTCAGAACTTGTTATGTTCTTAACCTTTTTTTTTTTCTTCATTGTTTACTAAATTGTCTTTAACTATTTCGTTTGGTGTCTGCTTCACTCGCCGTTTATTACGTAGGACTCTAGACTTCCGAGTCTATCCAAAGGTATAAGTTTCACTCATGGATTTTTTTTTACATTTTCGTTAGTGCATTTCTAAAGTTGTGTTAATAATCATATCAATATATGTGAATTTAAGTGATTCTATGTATGTACAAAACTTACGTGACATATTAGCATTTTAAGTGTCACATATATACAATAATATGTGCGTCATGGTGGAGGGTGTTACACCCTAAAATTGAATAAGTTAATAATCCTTCAAACTTGCTTTAAATCCTAGACGACAATAACGATGATGATGGAAGAAGAATAGCTAGACAACTTTATCTTCTTCTTTTATTTGTAACAGGGAACCTCTTGAACTGATCCTTCATTTTGCATTTAATTTTTTTTCCTCTCGTCACTTGTTCTGCTGTAAATTTTAACTGTGGCTACCACATCAAGTATTGCACCATTAGAGAGGTCCTAATCTCGGCCGACGACTTTACTACGATGGCTATCCATAAGCGATATGTGGGGTTAGTGATAGTGCGGACCAAAGCTATAAAGGGGAAAGGAGTTTGGTATTGGCGCCATTGGAGCACTAACTAGTTTACAACTCCAACAACCCTAACTCGTCAAGCTTCAGTGTTCTTCATGCGATGTTGTGTTTCCAGCTTCCAACCCCTGAAGGACAGTTTCCAAACATCTTAGAGGAGAACCCCAATTTCAATTTTGTTCCCAAATCAATCTCCTCTGTTTCACCTCGAGGTTTGGAAAAGGAGATTTTTGAATCACGAGAGATATATGTGCCACCATCCTTATTTCACCTTCTTCGCACCATCACCGCCACCTTAACCATGACAAAATGCAGTGTATTGTTCAACAATGATGCTGGTGGCAGCGGGTCATCTTCCTCTTACTAGCTTCTACTACTTGCCCTGATCGATACCCATAATCTTCTGCTCAAAGAAGGCTCGATAGGTAGTCTAAAGGAAATACCATATCAACTTTTCGTTTTAGAATGTTTCTTTAGGCTTTCAAATATTTTCCATTGAAGCAGTTGAAGAGCTTGAAAGAATACCATGAGAGACAAAGTGGAAGAAAAGCGAAGCCTAAGTTTCGTTGGAGAAGTGATGTTGAAAAGAAGACAGAGAAATAGGGTTTTATACAGATACACTCAAAAACAAAGCCTCCATTTTTCTTATTTTTTCTCTATTTTCTTCATATTTCTCTCGATTTCTCTCCGGTATGCTTCTTCTCGTGTTTGCAAAATGCTATCGAAGTGACTTGGTTCACCTCGGTTGTTTAGAGCGAAGAACATGGTGGAGCTCGAAAAAGATAGATGGAAGATTGATCCTTGTGTGAATGTGTTTAATACCTCTACGTCAATGACGAAGAGAGAATTAGTAAAAGGGGTACTTTTGGAGAAGAGAGAGATAGGGGTTGGTGGGTTTAGTTCGTCGGAGGGGTGAGTCATGGAAAAGAGAGAGATGTCCGAGGCTTTATTTCTTTGAGAGAGAGAGAGACGTTGACCAAGCATCAGGCCATTCAACTGGTAGCAACCATGAGTCTACCAACTAGCTACTATGTTAGCTGGATCTGAAGGAGGGTCATATGAATCGTCTCATAGTCGGGCAACAAGTCACAGACCATCCACACATCAATTCATATGCGATACGAAAAGATCAATTATTTGAGATTCAATGACCTCAAAGAATGGAGACCATCCACATATATTGTTGGGAATGGTTTTTAACCTTTAATAATATCGAAGAAGATTTCAATGTATGTTTGGCTTTGATTCATTTGGAGGATAAAGCTATACTGTGGTTTCTATGGTACAAAACTACTAATGATAAAATTACTTAGGATGGGATCTCCCAAAATCTATGTTTGATATTTGGACCAATGGGAGGATTTGGTGGGTGAGTTGACCAAATTAAGTAGATGAGTTCAGTCAAAATGTATCAAAAATTATTTGAAGCATTAGCCAATTGCACAGAAGGTTTACTTGAAGATTTTTTTGTTAGTTGCTTTGTCACTTCATCAGTAGATTAAAGAATGAGATATGAACCAGTGTGGAAATGTTTCAACCTAAATATTCATCCTATGCTATTGAGTTAGCAAGGTTGCAAGAAGAGACCATTGAAGCAATCACTAGAAAAACTTGAATTCCTATATAACCTCTATACCTGCAGCTCCTAACAACAAGCCATTCATACAAGACTCTTATCCACCAATCAAAATAGTTATACAAGCCAAAATAGAGGAGAGGTGACTAAAAGGCTTATGTTATAATTGTGATGAAAGGTACATGCCGGTCATCGATGCAAGAAGATGTATTTTTATTAGGAATGGACAATAGAGAAATGGTGTACACCCATGTTGAAAACAATGAGGAAGACACTAATGAAGGTAATCTCAAAGAACATTTGATTTCAATGCATGTTTTAGCTGGTTCCCCTTTTTATAAGATCATGCGAATTAAAGGCTACATCAAAAAAAGGATGGTGGTGGTACGAATTGATTCATGAAATACTCATAATTTCCTAGATCCCAAAGTCAGTTATTTTTTCCACTATTTTCATTGCTATGATTTATTTAGGTCCAAAGAGAACTTGGACGTGTCCTCTTGCTTGGTTTTCACATGGTCCATCTTAAATAGACCAATAAGACTAGCACTTAACACACCAAAATAATTTGCAGGATGTTACATCGAATCAGATCCATTTTGTCACAACATGAATCATCAAGTTTGGGTGTGGGGGTATATGTATGAAAAAATTTCATCCTGTCCTCCAGAATTTCCCAGTATACCATGGCCCAATAAGACTTCACCTATATCCGTTCTTATTTACTCAGGAGAGGAGAAATGATTCAATTAAGAAACTAATGACCAAAAGACCATCTTGAAGGCTTGAAGATCTGAGCATAAGTTTCAATCCAAACCATACACTTTTGGCGAAGTAACACTCTAATAAGGCTTGGGACACTCATAACAAGGCTCATCACATCCGTAACACATTTGTGCATGTTAGGATTGCACAAGATATGCCATGAATTGGCATATGATTTATTACCTAAATAAGTACAATTATGTTTTTGGTAGATTTATCTAATTTGGTAGATTAGCAATTAGATTTTTTTAATTAGAATTATTGTGAAGAGATTGAGTCAATTAGGGTTCTTGGAAGAAAGCCTATAAAACTACGTATTTTGTAACAAGGAAATTATGAATGAAATTATAATTCCTCTTCCTTATTTTCTCTTCTCTCTCGTGCAGTTCTCTTATTTCTTCTCTTATTCCTCTTCTCTTTTCCCTCTTTTTTCTACCATTAACCCTGCAACCAATAAATTCTTATCAGTGCACCAAGCGGATTTCTTCTAGCACCTGAAAACCCTCTTGCATCTGGCGCTGGATGATACTTAGCAAAAAACAGCAAAAGAACACCCAGCATTGGGCCTAAGAGGTGGTGGCCACCCTTTTCTCACCACATGTCACCCAGCACCTGGCACAAGAAGGTCCCCAGACGCTTTTTAGCAAAATCCACTTTGATTTGTGAAACATCACCAAATGAAGGATTTGGTTTTGGTAGGGGCTTCAACTTCCAAATCTGTTTCCTGACTTGAGCTTGGTTTACGAGGTTTACTGAAAAACTGTATAGTTGTGGGTAGATTGGTGAATTTAATAGAAAATTTTATGGAATGATGATAAACCCAAATTGATCTGTCATCTTGGTTATAGACTTCTCAATATGGCTGGTTTTTCCACCAAATTCACCCATTATGCTAGTCTATCAACCCTCCAAGATGGTGATTAGGTTGAGTTTGGCATTGCATAAAATAAGTGCTTATGCAGATTATGGCTTAAAAATAGCTCCTTATAGCAACAAATACTTATAAAAGCTGTCAGCTAAAAAGCCGAACAGACAGAAGACTCTTAAAAGTAGGAAAACGAGGGCCTCTCCGCCTCAGAGTTTGAGGCATCGTTTCAATTCACTCCTGCTGTGCGAGGGCCAATGGACATCTAGTGGAATAGAAGGATTTTTGTGTTGACACCATACCCACCGATGAATTGGTTATTATGCATCCCTTTATAGCAGGCAGGCCCCGTCAAGTCTCTTTTCAAGTGTTACGACGCCAGAAGAAGGGAACGAGCGAATGGCTCCATTGATGTCAGTCAAAATCATTTCAGGTTGGTGTGTGAGGTTCAATGTTGACTACATTTAGTAGCAAAAGTGAATGTGAAAAGTTCAATAGATGGTATGGTTAGCTTGTAGATCATCCCGCTTTTGCATATTAGATACTATTCCGGCCGAAGAACATAAGAGCTTCAAAAATGAAACAAGCCTCCATGGCAATTGACGAGGCAAGACCAGTTAAATTGGGAATCAAACTGCAAGAGCAAAATAATACCCTCTATTCACCAGTTTACAACAAATCCGACTTATTAGTCAGTTTTAAGTTTGAATCTCATATTTTCCGATTGACACATTTACTCTCTCTCTCTCTCTCTCTCTCTCTCTCTCTCTCCCACAAGATGTAAAAGATCAGATCCAGATGGGGGAAGAAACCATTTGAAATAAATTAGCCAACAAATCCACCTACCACCCCCTTCTCAACTTGCGCCAATCACTGCTGAACTGTGAAACACAAGATGGACAAGAGTTGCAAAGGCCTTGGAACACCTAGTATAGCACCAGCCCGACCTACTTGCTGGATAAAGAATTCAGTGAGATGATTAAGAAAGAAACAGATTTCTCTTACAAAAGAAACCGTCACGGGAACTGGAATGACCCTCCAATCTCAGAACTGCCGGAAGGGGGCTTGATTGCTACCCAAAGGAGGGAGATGGTGATTGCGATGAGCCCAGACCAGACGAACACAATGGTGGGTGTCCTTCCTCTTCTTCCCATCAACCCTTTGGCAAAGGGGTAAAGATGTGCCAGGACCCAGAAGCTAAAAAATACCCCACCTATCAGACGGCTCCACTGTGGTATAACACTGTATATGGTCCGGCTGACCCCAACTGCTATTGCAATCAAGTTGGTCATCATGATTGTGATGGGTGGTATCATCAGGAAAGTCCACTTGACAATGTAGAGATCAGCAAACTCATCATCGACATCATCCCCAGCTGACTTAGATGTCAGTGTGAAGGAGATCTCAATTCCTGCAATCACCTTCAGCAGGCCCTGAATCACAGCAGCTAGGTGGGCACTTGTGCCTCCTATTAACCAGAACTGCTCATTCCGCCACCATTCCTCCAACTCAATGCCCGACCACTTAATCTCAAGCACAGCAAGAATGCAGAGTGTTATGGTGATTACCAGGAGGTAAACAAGGAAGGTGACATTAAGGGTCTGAACGATGAACTGGCCAGAGAAGAGGGATAATGCTGGGAGGAAGCAGTACACAATGAGGAAGATGGATGTGAAGGGGTAAATTCCAACATTAAGGTATGCAATCCTTTGCAGAAGCTTCATCTTTGGGCTGGCTAAGAGCGCATTGTTGCGAGAGAAGAAGATCTCAACAGAGCCGGTGGCCCACCGGAGGACCTGGTGGAGCCTATCGGTGAGATTGATTGGAGCAGTCCCACGGAAGGCATCTCGCTTGGTCACACAATAAACTGATTTCCATCCTCTGTTGTGCATCCGATATCCTGTGACAACATCTTCTGTCACAGACCCATAAATCCATCCAACGCGCTGGCCCCACTCAGTCTTATCCTCGTACCAGCAAGAGATGACACTGATTGCCTCTGCAACTGTAGATGCATCAAGAAGTTCCCGTGGAATAGTGAGAGCTCCTGGTGGACGTCCATTCTTTACTGCAGGGTGATCAGCAAGCGGCCGACCTTGGAACTCTGCCACAGGGATTGAGTCGACAAGGAAACTTGAGTCACCAAACTTTTTAGGGAGCAGCGAAAGGTTGATATCTTCGTCATCAGAGTCTCCTATTCGAAGGGCCCGTTTCTCTTCAGGGGAATTGGCAACCGTGGCAGGCCCTTTACGACGAGGAAAACAGCAGCTGCAGCAACCAGGGTGGTGTTCCTTGGACCAAGGTGGATCAAAACCATAAAGGGCAATTCTGCGAAAGAGGCATCCAGTTCCAACATAGACAGGGCCTTGAAGACCATCAAGGGCCCGCATGTTAACATCAAAGAAGACAGTGTTGTGGTTGGCATAGCGATCTGAGGGATCAATACCTTCAAACCTCTGAGGGAATTGTACATAACAAATGTGGTCACCACCACGATCCATCATGAAGCACATGCCTTCCCTCATTGCCTGGGAGTTGTAGATATAGTGATCACAGTCAAGGTTGAGAATGAAAGGACCATTGGACATGATTGCAGAGGCACGAACAAGGGCATTCATAGCCCCAGCCTTCTTGTTGTGATCATAGCCAGGACGCTTCTCACGGGAAACATAGACCAGTAAGGGGAGACGGATGTCAATATCAGTGAGTTCAATGGGCTTGGTATCATCAGCAGTGCCACGTAGAGGTTCATCACTGGGAGGCTTCAACATCACCTGTAATTAATAGAAGATGATGAGCTTTCCTATGTCAATATTTTATTCCCTTTCTCTTTAGAAAGATGTGGTTCAAACCAAGATGGCAAGGTAAAAAAATCTGTGCACACACAATCCTAACGATCTGCTATAACATTGCTGTCAGCAGAATAACAATAGGTGGCTCTGATCAAATAATTACCTGTATGATTCCAGCATGATCACCCCTAGAGTGCTCCGGTGCAGAAATTAACCAAGTGCCAGGCCAGTGGGTTCCATCAGCCATCCATGTAGCTTTTGGGATCTTCACAGTTTCCACAGGTTCATCACGTGCATTTTGTCTCTGGAGTTTCATGGCCTTGATTTCCTCCCTAGCATGATAAGCATCAGACCGGCGCCTGATAGAATCAGGAAGGCCATTGATCCGGACCTTGAACTCATCATACTCGCGCTTTACCCGTCTACGGTCCTTGACAAAATCCTGGCGCACCTTGTTCTTATAAGGATCTCTCTTCAAATTGAAATAAGAATCTGGGTTTCTGGGCTCGATATCATGTTTCCGGCAGAATGGAACCCACAAGTTGGCAAAACTCGCTGCTTCAGCCATGGCTTCAAAGGTGAGAAGAGCACCACCATCATCAGAAACATAGCAAGCAAGCTTTTCAACAGGGTAATCAGCAGCAAGGATTGATAGGATCGTGTTAGCAGTGACTAGAGGTGGTTCCTTCTCCGGATCTGCTGTAGAGACGAAGACATCTATGCCTGGGAGATCTGATTTTTCAGTGGGGTTGTAGGGGCCAGGGGTTTCAAACTTCTCTTTCAAGACAGCTAGGTCTGTTGAACGATTGACAGGGCAGAGCTTGGGAAGCTGGTCAAGCAGCCAGGAAAAAGCAAACCATATCTCACAGACCACAGACATCCCCCACAGCCAGATTGCATCATTGTTTGGATGGTTAATCCTCCACGCCAGAAATAGGCCAAGTACAACCATCCGAACAAAGATTAGGAGCCTGTGAGCAAAGATCAAACAAAAGAAAGCAAGCTAATTTATCTCATATGATCTAATTGATTCCCAGGGAATTACAGAGAAGGAACAGGAAAAAAAAAAAATCAAACTCAAAAATGCAGTCAATGATACTTTGATATTTATTTATAATTATTTGTGTAAATGCCAACATGCCCAAGTAATTATGAGGATGGGCCACATATGTTCTTGAAAGTCTAACCCAAGAAAACCCATCATGCCCAAGCAAATACATATGATCATATTAAAGGATGGATTATGAAAAATGTTGATTAGTATCTAATGAATTCCCAAGATCCAAAAATCCTGAAGTTGAAGCTGGCGAGAGATGAAGAAGGCCTGTGGGCCTAAACCCAAAATATTAGAAATAACAGTAGTGAGCAAGAGAAACAATTATGCCTTTAAAATGAAAATAGTGGATGCATCGAAGGAAAACCTGAGAAAACTAATCTCGAGTGAGGATCATCAAGAATAAACATAAAACCAAGAAATATAGGCTCAGAAATTATATCAACTAGGGCTTATGGAATGGTGGAAAGCTGGACTCTTTTTGCTATGAATTTTTTTTTCTATAGATATCGTTCCCTTTATTCCATCAGAATTCATTGGACTTCCCCTCATGTGGTAAAAACAATGACAACATAAGGTTACTGGCATGTGTTTATAATCCAGTTCTTATATTACTTTAAGATGGCACATAAGCATGAAAAATGAGTAACATTGAAAAAGAAAAGATAAAGATAATAATCTTTATAATCACAGGAAACATTATAGTAAGCTATCCATAGATTACTTGATCCGTTCTTATATTGCTTTAAGATGGCGCATAAGCAAGAAAAATGAATAACATTGAAATAGCAAAGTTAACGATAATAAGCTTTATAATCATAGGAAACATTATAGTAAGCTATCCATAGATTACTTGAGTTCAACTTACAAAAGGACTATAAGAAGAACAATGGAAAAAAGAGTTTCTCTTTAACTAAAAGCATTTTTGTTCCTTCACTTACAAAAACAAGCATGAGAAAATAAATTAACATATTCTTTGTATTTAAAGACCAAAGAGGCACCCTTAAATCACAGACCTAGTAGGTCACAGCTGGAATGGTTCTCCCTTTAAATAGGAAAGGGTTGGACAAGACATTACTAATGATTAACATGAAAGACTGAGTTGGGCAGAGATTCTTCTCAAAAGAAAACAATGCCCAAGATTACTTATCACATCACATAAAAAAAAAAATTGGCCAGCTGACATTGCAGGCTACTGAAGGGCATGCTGAATTCTTTAAGTGGTAAAGCATCTTGCAAGAGGGATATCTTCGTTTCTTTTCTGATAAGTATTCATTAGAATACGATTGAGTCCTCGTACCACATTACCCCTGCATTGATAGCCTTTTGTGCACATCGAATTCTCTTTGCTCCTTTCCAGTTAGCGTCCTTTTCTAGCTGGCCTGCATCTCTTTGAATGGTGCTTTGAGAAAGTGGTTGATCATACCATCAATGCTTCGAAGTTCTAATGACGTTCATGATCTATTATAAGGCTTGCTTCAGATGACATTCCCATAAGAGGATCCAAGGTTTGATTTCCTTCTACAACTTGGTTGATAATAACTTTCGTCTTAGCTTCGAAGAAAATTTTTGTTACACCAGTCATAGTCTTTGAGCTTTCTAATTTGAAGGCTTAAGAAAATAACTCTATTCTTTCGTTGTGTATCTTCAATTAGGCCATAGAAATGGTTCCGGATTGTTGCCAAAAATCTTTTGACTGGGTTAGGGACTTCATTGTTGTCTACACCCAGAATTGGATAGCTAGTGGAATCAACTGATTGTTATCATCAACCTTATAACAGAAGGGGATCACCTCTAGATCTTCCGATGGGAATATCACCTTAAACAAGTCTTAGAAAAGATGATGGACCTCATCAGAGCTTGAAAACACATTTATGGTATGACTGAAAACTATCCCAAACGTCATTTAAAGAAATATAGACTATTTTGGAAAAGAATGTTGGTGGAAAGGAGGGTCTGTTTGTTTTCTCATGCTTATTTTTTAAAAGAATGAAAATTCTTTGAATCAGAGAGAAACTTTTCTTCCATTGTTCTTCTCACAGTCCTTCTTAAAGATGAATCTCAAGTAATCTATGGATAGTTTGCTATAATGTATGATTATTACCTGTATCTTTGCTTATTCATTTTTTCTTGCCTATGCATCATCATAAAACAAGATAAGAACTGAACGTTAGGAATTCAGTTGTTACTCTCTCAAACTAGTTAAAACCACATGCCGGTAGCCTTAAGTTGTCATTGTTTTTCTCAGAGGAGTAAGTCCATTGTATCCTAACAAAGTAAAGGGAACGACATCCATAGGAAAAGATCATAACATAAAAAGTTCAGTCTTTCACCCATTCAAGAAATTCTAGTTGATATAATTTCTAAGCCTTGTGGTATTTTCTTAATTTTATGTTTGTTCTTGATGATCTTTACCCAAGATTAGTTTTCACAGGTTTTCCTACAAGGCATCCAAAATTTTCACTTCAAAAACATAATCGATTCATTTGCTCACTATCCTTATTTTTCATACTTCAATATATATATATATAAACTGAATTTAAATGAATTACAAAGAGAGTAGACTTTGAGATGATGGGAGCAGAAACACACCAAGAAAATAGAGACACTCAAAATTTACTAACACTCAAAGAAAACAACAAGACAAAAAAAATTCCGAATGACCCACTAAAAAACACTTTCCCTTATTTATACATGCTAGGGGAGGAGTCCATGGAGTTCAACTTGATTTAAATCCAAAAAGTTCGAAATAGATTTATTTCGAGATAGCTTTTATTGTTGAATCATGAGGGGAATCTATTGTAGCATTTTTCTGTTTTATCGGCAAATATGGTTACTATAACACATATCACTATTCATGTACTGTATCAAATTCCATAGAGGTACTGAAGCAGTATTATACCAATTTGTCTTTTTCTTGTGTAACCTTTAATTTACCTTTTTGAATTTATTAGTGACGTGTCCTGAATAAGTTTGGAGTTGATAATACCGACTACTTTGAAGAGAACTTTAAGGTTATAACAGCCACATGTCTTGAGAATGTAATAAAACCATCTGTGATTGAATTTTTTTTTCAAATATTGGACTTTTTTAAACAATTGCAACATTCCAAAAATTTCCAAAAAACGAAGTTTACAAATATTGTAGTTTGAACCTAATGTCCAATTATATAATTAAGACAGAAAAAAAAAAAAAAAAAAAAAACTATTATGTTTCTTCTTTAAAAGAACATATACAACTTTTGTTAGGTCAAATGCTCAGGAGAACTAGAAAAGTTCCTATCTCCACTTTGGCTTAATACAAGTTGCGGTAAAACCTCTGGTAAGAAAAGGCTTAAATATAGCCACTCTGATTGTTGTTAGGGATGCCAGACATGACGACGATACAGATCAAATCCTAAGTATAGTTAAAACCAATCTACATAAAGAGCCAACCTACTTTAACTGCTATGCTAATTTGTTAGCAACCCTTAGCATTAACACTAAAAGGTTTAAAATGAAACTCGGATCACATTACATTACAACTGGTTCTACTACATTCCCAAGATATGTAGTTGTTAGAAACTTAAAGTTCTTTTCAAAATATTAGGTGTAATCGACTCCAAACTTATTCAAAATACGTCACCGACAAATTCATAAAGGTAAATTAAAGGTTATAGAAGAAAAAAAATTACTACAATACTGCTATAGTACATGAATAGTAATCTGTGCTACAGTAACCATCTGTCTCGACAAAATAGTAAAAGGCTAGAATAGATTCCTCTCGTGATTCAATAGTAAAAGTTACCTCAAAAAGAATCTATCTTGAATCTTCTAGACTTAAATCAAGTTGAAGTCCACGGCCTCTAGAGGGACTCTAATCCTTCCCCTAGCATCTACAAATAAGGGAAAGTGTTCTTCAGTGGAGTATTTAGAAAAAATTTTAATTAATTTTTTTTCTTTGAGTGTTAATAAGTTCTGCGTATCTGTATTTTTTCAGTATGCTTTCCACTCCACTCATCTCAAAATCTACTCTCTTTTTGAGTCATTTAATTTTACTCTACTTCTATTGTTCTTATTTTGTTTTACTCTAGCTAGTTCATCTATAGTTTGTAATAGCTAGCATTTATTCGATCCTATCCTTAAATACAAATACATCTCTTTTTCCCATTTCTCAGCAAGTCATGATGATGGCTAAAGAACTACCAAAGGTAATTGTATTCAATTCCTTGAATCCTCTTATGGGAATATGAAGATCCTTGCCTCAGTAACACATGATACAAGTATCTATCAGTTTGGGACCAGATAATGTATCATCTAAAGCAAGCCTCATTGCTCACTACTAGTACTTGTATTACAATGTTTCTCACATGGATGGTTTGCATTCTCATCAATCCAAAACAGCCAATAAGTGAATCTTCTAGGCCACGGAACAGCCTATAGGACAACTTTAACAATACAATAACAACACAACTTTATCCCAACTACTTGGGGTTCGCTACACAAATCCTGTTCAGCCGATTAAAACTCTATCTAGGGCCAGATCTACCCCTTTACATCACAAAGACCCGTATCATTTAAAGTGGGAAACTAAAAGGAAAATCAAATTTAGATGGCCTAGAAAAGGTTTAATTGTTAGAATATTCAATTATTCATCAAGTGTTATTTTTGGGCAAGGAACAGCAATAGTCCTACATAAGGTTAATAGTTTAGATGGTCCAAAGACCCCTACATGCGCACATATACAATAAACCTCATACTACACAAATTATAGTACTAAATTAGTGATTCAGTCACCCCTTTAATTTTGATAAATGGGGTGTCCCTCTTCTTCTTCTTCTTCTTCTTTTTTTCTGGTAAAAAGAGTGTCCCCTCTTAGTAGACTAATGTATGTAACACCTATCGAAAGATCGTTATCGTCATAAAGGGCTATGTTTTCTAGCAAAGGCAAATGGATGACTGAGAATCTACATGTGGCAGATTAGGTGCTAGTCAAAGACGGCTCCATGACATTGACACATCACCCTCTACTCAAATGAACAGTTTCAGCCCAATAGCTCCTCTTCTTGTAGCAAAAAAGAAAGCTCTCTTTCTGGGCATTTTTTAAAATTAAAAATTTGAAACATCAATGGCTAGCATTACAGGGTAAGAGTCCAATGCACAGGAGGTTAAGTGGGGACAGGAGTACTAAACATGTAGCCAATTAAACTGGTCCCCTATCTGATGGATATCTGGATCAACCATGTCATCACTCCACATGGTTGAAATGGGGGAGGTCAAGCAGCAATGGAATATTGACAACCTGTCTAGATGCTATTTCACTTATAAGAAGTTACTACTTCATACAAGAACAAGGATTGTGTGAAGATGTTTAGACAAAAGGCATATCAGATATATGTAATTAGCTATAACTAATACTAAAACAAACAGATCTGTCTATGTTAAACTTAAATAGTTATGCACTAGTTAATAAGACACAGAAAGAGGACTAAATAATTCTTCCTACATAGATATCAAAGCCACATGATGTGGTGAGGCTGAGGATTCTTTCTCTAATATTAAGGTGATCATGCGGTGTCAGTGTAGTCATCAGACTTGCTTGACTACAAACCCACAATATAGTACATGGCCAGATTGTCAAATTGATGAACTCTATCCTAATTCTAGCAAGATCCTAACAAAAATGCAATCATCAAAATAAAATGATGGAAAGAAGAGTTGGCAACTTCCAAAATTGAAGACATCAATTCAAAACAGAGATTTATTATTTAATCTAGGTGCCATCAAAACTCTCTTTCCTTGTTCATCACCCAAAGGAAATAAGAAAAACATTAAAAAACTAAGACAAATATTAAAAAAATAAATTAAACAAGAGAAATAATAATAAAGGTAGGGAAATAATGACTATACCTATATGGGCTCAGAATCGCAGCAGGGATCTTTAGTTTGCGTGTAAGCGGCCTCCAAGGTTTGTTAATCAGCTCTGAAGGCTCAGTAATCTCATTATCTTTCCCATTCTCAAAAGCCCCATCCTTTGGCCATATGGCATTCCCATACCCATATGTCCCCTTAGTTTCAAATAACCAACGGTTGGGATCAAAATCCCCAGTCTGGCTCCTCATCAACACTGACTTTGTTGATTTCATCAAAGACAATCTCCTCTCCATCTTTGACATCCCAACTGGTGGCAGCAGAGGGCGTGGCCGTCCATTATCCAAAGCTATCTCGTCTAAATCTGTTACCTTGAAGGGCTCCTTACAGCCAGGGCATATCCCCCCACCCGTCTTAACAGCATCAACATGGCAATCTCTACAGATCTTAAAATCGCATTCGCAAGGTAGGATGTCTACCCCTCGCTCATCACTCATAACCTTCCCATCACAACCAGGTATTGCGCAGGAAGATCCTTTGGCACCAGCCATCTGGGGATGGCTTGCTTCAGATTCAATCACCTTGTCCATGAGATGAGCTCGGGTAATGCTGTTGAATCCACCAGTGAAAAGAGAATTTGATACATATTGTTCCTCAACCCTCTGTGAGACTGATGGATCCATCGAGATTTCCATGGGCTGGTTATCAGGAGTCGGTGGTATATGTACCGTGTAGTTCATGTATTCACCACAGCCAAGTTCACTATCAAGATCATCCCTTGAGTAGCTTGTAAAGCGGCCAGAGGATGTTCTCCGGCCAAAATTCGTAGTTGGAGGAAGTGCAGCCTTGCCCTGCTGAGATTCAGAAGCATCAGATGTTGGCAACATAAATGATCGATTTCCCTTGAACGATTTCGATGCCATATCAAAACCCCACCTGAAATTTCACAGAAGGAAACAAAACAAAATGAAAAAACACTATAAGAAGGGTTTTCGTTGCAGCAACAGAAGTAAAAGTTCAAATAAGTTCAACAATCTCAAGAAAAAAGTGAAGATCTCACTAGCTCGACAGTGAATCATCCTCGAATTACCAATATTGAAGCTTTTAGATGAATATTTTGAAGGACTAAAAAAACTTCTGACGCATCAGAGACAAGGAAAAAAGAAAAAAAGAAAAACAATCCTCACTACCTACAGCACGCAAACAGAGCACAGCTTATACTGAACCAGAAGAATCAGAACTCTTACAACTTGAAAGCTTCAAAGAAAATCTTAGCAAGGTAAATTCAAAAGCAGCAGTTTTTCACTTAATCTCTAGTACTCCAACAAATTAGGCGACAATTAGATCTTCCAAAAAAATCGCAAAGTAAATCCACACCTCAGACAGCCAACTTTACCTAAGAAACACCGACCAAATCTCCACCTATTACCACATCCGACCTAATCATAAGAAGTGAGGT
>JAOXJP010060864.1:0-15675 GCA_025762735.1 Platanus orientalis | reverse complement strand
AAAGACTATGGAATGGTGCAAGGTACTATGAGCCTATTCGTGGATAATCAAAGTGCAATCAATATATCAAAGAATCCGGTTCAACACTCAAGGACTATGCACATAGATATTTGCCACCATTTCATTAGGGAATTGGTTGAAGAAAAGAATGTAGTACTGTCCTACATAAAAACTGAGGATTAGCTTGCAAATATTCTAACAAAACCTCTTGATTTTCATCGATTCAAATACCTCTAAAGTGCCATTGGGTTATGTACTATATAGAACAATCGAAAATGGGAAAATGAGTAAGTAAGGTGGCTAAAAAGGCAAACAATAGAGGAGAAGGGCCGTTGTAGAAAAATAGGGAAATTCATCTCTGATCGATCACGAGATCTGTGATCGATCAGGCATGATCGATCACTAATCTTGTGATCAATCAAGGCCACGAATCCTACATTTTTGGGATCTATGAGAGCTCAGTGCAGTGAGCTATAAAAACCCCAAAACTGGGTCATTTCTCATTATATTAGAACCCTAAACCCATTCCATCTCTTAGAAACCCTAACCCTAGCCTCCATACACATTTCCACCTCAACCCTTCATAATGCCTCGTTACAAATCTGTGGGGAAGAAGAGAGCAAGCAAGGGTTCATCAAGTTCCAAAGGGAAGGAACCTGCAAGCTCCTGAACTCCACCTCTAAAGAGATCCAAGAAGAACAAGGGAGGTTCATTTTCTCTATTCCATGATGAGACGAGCCAAGTAAGGTACAAAACCATCTTTTCTTCACGAGGTTTATTGATTGAGAGGCCCGTGGCTTTGGATGCTCTCCTCACTGTGCAACTTTATGAGCACATCAACACAAGGGGTTGGATGCCGTTGATGTCTATCAAGGGACCCATCCATGTTGAGGCGGTAAGAATCTTCTATTCCAACATTGTTGATGAGAATTTTTGAACTCTGTCATTCTATTCCTCTATCTACAAAATCCCCATCCCAATCAATCCCGACTACATCTCAACCTTTTTAAGGATTCCAAGGGTAGCAGATGCAATTCCTTTTCCACCCAGGCACATGTCTAAGGTGGACAAAGCAGCGATGACTCATCGCTTATGTGAAAAAACCGTTAGATGGACCACAAAGCTCGCCAAGGGCGATTACAGACCCGTAGTCCAATTTCTTTTTCAGATTTTCAAATACATCATGCTGCCTACTACACATAGGAGTGGTCTGACTGCAGACATGGCTTATCTGATTGATTCCATCTTGGAAGGGAAGCGTATTGACCTTCCTTATATTATCTGCTATGTCATCTTAAGAGCATTTACTGCTAATCATTCTATGAGCAGTCTACCATTTCTCGTCCTCATATCCCAGATCCTCAAGGCACAGAAGGTGCCATTGCAGTCGAGTGTTCGTGCTCATCGGATTTCAACTCTTGGCCTCAGCACATTGCAGTGGATGCACATATTGGATATGACTGGTGAGCAGCTATCTGGCTCTACCTTCCATGCTCTACCTGCCCATTCTGCTTCTGCCACTGCCAAGAAGAGGATGATGAATCTTCTGTAGGATAGTCTCATCAAGGTCAAGAAGAGCCTGAAGAATCAAAAGGCTCTTTGCATGAACCAGAAGGCCATTGCAACTCGCTTATCCATAGCCACACCTGAGGACCCACTTACATTGCTTTCCCTTAGTGAGGATGATTCTGAGGAGCTTCCAGCTGTTGCACCACTAGATGGTGATGATGTGGGGGATGAGGATGATGGAGATGAGGATGGCAGAGATGACTCTGAGGACGAAGAGGAAGAGTCAGATGATTGATTTTTTTCTTTAGAGCAGTTTCTATGTTTTTTCTCATGTTTATATTTTTGTTTGGACACTTATTTTCTCTCTTTCTTTCTGTGGCACCAGTTCATTGAGATTTTAGATCTCAACTTTTGATTGATTGCATTGTACTTTATATCTTTTTGTGATCAATGCAATCCAAGGTTATTTTATATATTTTTGCTATCTATATTACTCTTTGCAATTTCATGGCAAAAAGGGGGAGAAGATAGTATTCATATACCACATACATTGAGGGGAGAGATACCATATATAGGGGGAGCCTATAATCTATACCTATGTGATCATTGAGCATATGTTGTGGTTAAGGGTGCATTGGGCATTGAACATAAGCATAACTAAAAACTATCATCATATCCACACATCATGCATATTCAGTATTGAACTCACTATGCTTGGAAGAAGGTATATGTATATTGATGTGTGCAAGTTAGCAGCTATTCAAAGTGAAATGAGAATAATACCAATGGACAACTCAGTTTATAGCTATGTATTTGAGTTTATATGAGTGGTCTTATCTGTAAAGCTTATTCATTGATGTAAAAGGTCTATAAAAGGCTTTTGCCATATAATTGACAAAAGGGGAGAATGTTAGGATTATGTATTGTCAATCCCATGTCAAAATAGTGAGCTGTGTAGTAAGTGTCAAGTTCATCACAATATTCCAAGATTTAAAGAAAGAAGGCAAAGATGGACTGAAGACCTACAAGACAAAGGCAAGAACCAAAGAGGAAGAACAAGCTCAAGATTCAAGTTAAAGACTCAATACAGAGAAGCCAAAACTGAAGACTACCAAATGGAAGGTTATATGGATGCTCATGACATGCACATACCTCATAAAAGAGCCACACATTGAACCATGCACTAAAGCACTAAGGTTTAATATGAGAACATGTATGAGGTGATTAATAGGGACAAAAAGCAACTATAAAAGTTCCAAAAAAGATAATGGAAAAAGGCTCAATACCAAAAGATGGGACAGAAGTAGGTTCAGGGAAACATTGCAGACCCTGATTGATCACAAGATCTATGATTGATCATGGCTGATCATGATCGATCACAAGTCTGATTTCAGACCAAATTCAAAATTCCCGAGAGTTGTGATCTCAGGGCTTGATCGATCACACTTTCCTGATGGATCATAGGAAATGTGTGATCAATCACAACCGCGGAATTTACAAAAATAGAATTTTTTTTGAGATTCCAATCCGACTTTTCTCAGGACTTGTCCGTTAGAAAGAGTTCTAATCCTATGGACCAAAATGAATCCTAACTCTATAAAAGGGTGATAATACCCTAGGTTTTAAAAGTGAGAATGAAAAATGAAAAAGAAGAAGTCTTGTCTAAGAAAACGGCTAGTCTGAAAGTCAGGAAGTCTGTATGATTATTGCTTATCTAATCTTGAGCCATTGAAAAAAAAACTTGTGTGAATCATCTCTCTGAGCATACTATTGATTATATCAAAAGAAAAGAGTATCATTGATTGTCCGTTGCAAGGAAACTAGTGATTCAAAAGACTTAAGAGTGTGTTCTCTGCTGCGCTTCAATCTATGGAAGATAAGGCAAATCAACTCGCAAAAAGGAGCATCCACATTTAGTACTTATTGATACATCAACCTACATGAGGTAATCTGTATCTATTTTATATCATTTCATTGTTTGATTCCTTTCCACCGGAGACACCGTAAGAAGTTTAGCACTCTTTGGAGACATAGAGTATTGGTTAACTTGCACTGCAAGTAGAAAGGGTTTTGTGTGAATTTTACCTAGATTGTCTGTATTTCAATCTGAATAACATTACGGAAAGCTCTAGGATTGAGCTTGAAGAGTGGACGTAGGCCTGAGTACCGAACCACTATAAATCTCTGTGTTGTGGTTGTGTACATTTGCTCTCCATTGTGTTTTTATGATTGATGCACTTGTGTTTATTCTAAGCATTATCAAATCAAGAGTAAATCAATCTAATTGATAAAGAATTAAATTAATCAATCTTAGGGAATTTATCAGCCCTGTTCCTACTCTGCTATAGGTAACACTATAATGCATGACAGAGCCCAATGATCTATGATAAATTCATAGAAAAGTAATTTGCTTAATTAAAAGAATTTTCGTTGCATATTAATTAAAAGAAAATTAAGTAAATTACATTAGGGTTGAATAAATTATTTTAAAAGAATAATTTGTTTAAAATAATTTTTAAATATTTTATAAAGATCCTATTCACCCCCCCTCTAGGATAGAATTTCAACTTGATTGTCGAAGTGGTGGAGGCCGGTGCCACACCGGCACTCCTCATTTGTTGTTTGTAGGTGAACCCATCCAGGAACCCCCAGAGGAAGACGACTAGGCAACCATCTCGGTGAGCCGATTCATCAGTAGTCAATACCTAAATTTTTCTTATAACCTTCAACTACTAATATGGATTTAAAGAGATCTACCTCTCCATTTTTTTATATTTGGTTTTATACACTCACTTAACACTAATGGATTTATTACCATGAGATAGAATAGTAAGCTCCCATGTATCATTCTCTTAAATAGCACAAATTAACCTCTCATCATGGGTGTCTTCCTCAAATTTCACAGGATCACAATTTATAATTAAACCATAATTTACAATTTCTTTATTAGGAATATTATTAGTGAAAACGTGATCTTGAAAATGGGAAAGCATACCCCGTTGACGTTGAGGACGGCTAAATGATTCTCCTTGAGTATGAGACACAATTGATAGAGTCAATTTATTAATGTGTTGCACATTCTATCATTCAATTCAATCTATTATTCATCATTCAATTCTAAATCCATCAGCTTTTTGTTCTTATTAGACTAGTCCCAAATAACCTTATCATCAAAGATAACATCACGACAACTAATTACCTTTCCACTTTTGGGGTTATACAATTTGTAACTCTTTTTCACATAATTGTACCTAATAAAAATGCATAATGATAAAAATACTTTTTTTCTTTTATCATTATATTTTTTTTCCTGATTTCATTAGGCACATGACCATTACCTATGCAACTGTCCAACTTTGGGCTTCTAACAATCCAAACTTTTGTGGGGTCTTATCTCAAACACTTTTGATGTGCATTTATTCAACACATAAACTGTACACACAATGAATTTTGGCTAAAACATTTTTGAAAAATTCTTGGATTTCATCATGCATCTAACCATGTCCATAATTATTGTGTTTTTTTTTTCTTATAGCTACTCCATTTTGTTGTGGGGTATATTTTGTAGTTAACTAATGTTTAATACTATTTTTCTCGAGAAAATCATCTCAAGATGCATATTTAGCACCCCTATCAGTTCTCAAACTATAATTTAAAACCTCTTTTTTCTTTCACAAAAGCCTTGAAATTTTTAAAAGCATCACATGTATCTAATTTACATTTCAAATTAAAATTTAGCCATATCAATAAAAGTCATAAAACACATGCTATCTGCATTTGAAGCAACTCTCAACCGCCCACATAACTCTAAGTGAACTACTTCCAATTGTTTTATGTCTCTCCATGATTTTCCAAGCCTCATATGTTTTATCTTTAGAATAATCGATATGTGGCAACCCAAGTATCATTTGTTTTTCGAACAATCAATATCAAATTACCAAAATGTGCCATAACCATTCATCATGGAACTAGAGTAAGGCAAATTTTCATATACAAATTTTAAAGATAACGATAAATTTGGATTCATATTTACCTTTATTATTAGTCATTTCTTAGCATCACTGATAATGTAACCATGTTTGTTAATGCAAATATCATAACCTTTTTTTGAAAGCTACATCATGCTCAAGAGATTTAGGTGAAGGCCAAGAACATAGTACACATATGATATATATTTATAAGACCCATCGTTTATTAATGGAAATTTTACATTTTTTCATCACATGAATTTGTGTTGCAATCATATTTTGCATATGATTGCAACATCCCATTATTAATTAGAAAACTAATCTTTTTTGCCACGCATATGATTACTATAGTCCATATAAAAAACCCACACATTCTTTTGGTTTTCTTTTTACAATATTATATGTTAATAATAATGTTTCTAAATTATCATTATTACTTTGAGCAACATTAGCCCGTATCCACAATACTATCTCATTTTAGTTGGACACCATCTCATTTTAATTATATAAAAAAAAAACTTATCTTTTTTTCCATGCATATGAGTACTACCACTTATATCCAAAATTTATACATTCTTTTGGTTTTCTTTTACAATATTACATGTTAATAATAATGTTTCTAAATTATCATCACTACTTTGAGCAACATTAACATACAATTCTCTATTATTAACTTTTTGAAATATGTATTTGGACTTGAAGTGACAAAATTTTTTATAATTAAAATATTTATTATGGAATTTATCATACCTCTTATTTGAGTCAATACTTTTTTCCTTTCTCCATCCAGAATTCGGTTTTTCTCTCTACTTACTTCTGAAATCCCATCCTTTCTGATGTTCACTCCCTCCCTCTTGGGGCCTTTTTTTTATTTTCTTTTTTCCATTATAATTCATGTTTGGAGTGCTTCTTTAATAACACGTGTAGACTTCTTGATCATCTTCTAATCATGAGTATGAAGTTAACCCACTACAATCATAATAGTGAGATCTTCTGACTCTTCAGTTGCCATCACCACATACTCGAACCACTTTGTTAGGGTCCGAAGTATTTTCTCCATAATCTGGGGATCTCCCATATTCTCACCATTAACTCCAATTTGATTTATAGGTGCCAACACCCTAATAAAATAATCAAAGTTGATTGTTGACTTTTCAATTTGAAAATGCTCAAATTGCTTCCACATGGTTTACAACCTTACCTTTTTTTACTTTTTCCACATTTTTTTAGGAATTCATTAAGATGCTCCAATCTTATTTTGTTGTAGTTGAATATGCAATCTTCTCAAGAATTGACACATCCAACATTTAAAAAATACATAGAGAATCTTTCTTATTTGTCTTTTGAGATTTATTCTATGCACCCCTTTATGCTTGTGAGAATATTTTTGGTATGATGGCTCCACAAAACCATGATCTACAACATCTCAAATCTCCTGATATTCAAACAGGAGTTGGCTCTGAATCCTTCATTGCTCAAAATTGTTCCCATTGAATTGTGAGAATTGCGGTTAAACCATAACATTATTCATCGCTATCAACCCTAAACAGATTAGGCTCTGATACCAATTATAGGAACCTAAAACATACTTGCAGATATTAACTCACACATCTCTAGGGTCAGTTTTAGTATTAAAACCTACACGAAGAAAAATATGACCGTACAAATTGATAAAGGGATTTTTCCAAAATAATAAATAAACCTTTATTCCCCCCCACTGACTTGCATGCCATATACATTCAAACCATTATATAAATATATAAACTAAATTCAACTATCGAGTATCAAGAATTCTAATAAACAACAAACTCCTTCTCTTTTCTTTTTTCCCATGTTCCAATAGACAATGGAAATTCATCGATTATGCTATTTGTTTCTTTTTTATCTCTAGGTTAAGATTAAACCATAATTTAAGCCATCCAAAAAAGGAGGGTGAGTTATTGTGGACTGTTCTTTGAGAAAGGGCGAATGCAAACTATACTTTAGCTGCTTCAAAACATGATATTAAGCAATAGATAGTTTTTTTGAGAATTTTTTACTTATGGGAAGATAGAAATTATGTTTGGAATTCTTTTAGACAAGTTTTCTTTAGTGGGGAGAACTTATTTACAAGCTCTCCACAAAGAAGTTATTGATTTTAGAAGGGATGTTTAAATTCAACTCTATGGAAAGGTGAGGAGGAGAGGGTGAGGTTAATTGAAGGAATAATGGGGAGGGTGGGAAACTACTAAAATATTAGCATATTTGACTGAAAAATTACCTTGTTGGACATAATGTTAGATCCAAGAGTCTTGATCTATAAAGGAAAGTAAGAGAATTTCTTTATGACTTTAGAAGGAGGAAGTTATAAATTTCATTTAATACCCATTATTTAATGAAAATGATCAATGATATTGGTTACTTTTTCTAGTCTAAAATTGGACGGCTTGGGAGTGGCTCTTCTAAAATAAGGGACAAAAGGAATCCAAGGGTCTTGCTAGAGAATTGTGGAGGAAACATCTCTTACCTCTTGTCTCATGCCTTTGCAAAGGAGATCTTTACCTTTTATAATGGTTTTCCACACCCACGAATTATTAAGGGGACATTTAGACAAATTGAAATCAACTCTCAAGGAAATTATTGATTTAAGTAAGATTCTCCAAGCTTGTTTCACTAGTGAGGCTTGGTGAAGGAGTGGAGATATCTAAAGCCTTGATGTCCATCCCATTTTACTTTTCTCATGTCTAACCATTTACCTAATTAATTGTTTTCCCTTTATTATGATTGGCTCACCAAATACTTTTTTGTTTAGAATAAATAGATTGACATATTTTTCTTAGGGATGAGAAAGCAAGTCGTGGCATAGCAAGGAAAAGTTGTAACTTTATATTTTAGAAGGATTCATTCCCTGCTTAGAAAAGGGTGTGACCTTTCTGGTCTTGGATTCTATTTGATTTTTTTGTCATCTATATAAGAGAATAGAGGACCGTTAATCTAAATGTTAGAAGGAAGGCCTAAATATTTACTAGAGTGATTAACAGTTTACTTCTGAATATTTTTTACATTAATTTTCAGAGTTTGAGGGGAGTGTTAGAAGTAAAAATAATTTTAGATTTATCAAGATCTACTTATTGACCAAAGGCATCCTTAAAGTTTTTGAGAACTTGTACGATTGAGTCTATTTTTAAGGAGACTTTGGGAAAGATGTAGTAGTCATTAGCGAAAAGGACTTAAATCTTTTGATTTTAATTTCTGAGTAGTGACCTCTCTCTTTGGTAGGAGGTTGGCCCTCCGCACTTATTAGAAAGAGGAAGGGGTATAAGGCATCCCATTAATTAGGACTTCGTAAGTGATAGAGGATATCCATTTCCACATCTAATATTTCCAACTCTCGTCAAAACCAATCCATTCCATCATCTGGACTAGGAAAGTGCATTCTACTCTATCGGCTTTACTTTAATCCGATTTAATTAATTATCATATTATTTTGATAGGATTTAGCTTTCTTTAGAAATTTTTGGATTTTGTGGTTATAAATGTTACATATGTGGCATAAATCTTCATATTGCCAATCAGCTTAATTAAGTGTTCATTAATCGAGTTTGCAAAAATGTCTGTTAAGTTACCCACCCGTCCTATCACACAAGACCCAAACATCTCCAGGAGAAAATCTTTTGCGGAAAATATTTATTAGCGGCCAACAGCACACGCACGCAAGATTGCATATGAAAAAAAAAAAAAACGTACACAATATTAAAAAATAGTTACTCAAATTGGTTGGACAAATATGTCCCTGGTAGATCAGCAAATTCACCTATACATAGGAGAGAGGGAAAAATGACGATCTAATGACGTTGGAACAGCGTTGGGACATGGTCCACTATTTTTAATACAGTGCGCTCACTCCTCTTGATGGTGAGTGGTGAGTGGTGAGTGATGGGTGATGACAACGCTTTCCTGAAATCCCCTCCCTTATTCTCGGCCTCATCCCTTATTCTCTATTAAGTATGCTTTCAGATAGCCATGCTTGGCTTCCTTTCTTAACTCTCTCTCTCTCTCTTTCCCTCTCTCTCTATGTCTGAAGTCAATACTGAAATGAATTTAGACGGAGTAGGGTAGGGGCTTCGGCATGGCCTTGACAATGCCGCAGAGCTCGGCGTTGTCGGGCATGTTATATTCGTCCCTTAGGGAGCGAGCAGGGGAGAGGACGCTGAAGTATAGCTGCTGTCCGAGGTAGTACCTCTCCCACAGCTGGGACCTCAGGTTCCACATTCCTGCGTTGTCCAGGGTGAGCATGATGGCCGCCCACGACTTTGGGTACACCTGGATTGTGTTGCGGCTCACAGCGTCAAGAAGGTTGTAGTTCTTTCTTTTTTCTGGAGTCCACCTCCCGGGTTCAATGGCGACTGCGAAGAAAGAGTAGCCATCCAAGTGCCAGGACTGAATGCTTTTCTCGTGGTTCTCGAAGATGATCTCTACAAAATTACGGAATGTTGCATTGAGAACGGTAGATCCCACAGTGATGTGGTCGCTTCCCTTGGTTGTGGGCTCGTCCCCAATGGTATCGTACATGAACACCTTAGATGCAATTCCGTAGTACTCGGCGAGCTTCAATGGGGTAGCGGGGTCGACGTGGGAGGCGCCATTGATGGCGTAGCGGAGCTTGCCGTCAACGTTGCCTGCGGAATTGACGATCTTGATGGTACGGGTAATGTTGATGCCGCCATAATGGTATGAGCCCTGGGGGTTGGGGCGAGCAGCGCTAGCCGTGAGGTTCCAGCGGAAAGAGCGGAACTGATTGAGAGACCAGGCCCAACCCACGGGTGCCTTGGGGAGCACGGGGGAAGCAGGACCCTTGCCGTTAGTATAGCGGATGATGCCGGTGGCGGTGAGCACCTCCTTTGTGAAACGGGTGGAAGCCACCAGATAGTAGTCCTTGGGCACCTGGTTGGCCGTCACCAGCACCGAGTAGCACTGGCCCACGTGCACGTCGAGAGAGTCGTACACGTTCTGTACCGTGTGGGAACCCTCCAGTTCTACCAGCTTCATGGTATGCCCTTGGATCCTGAAGTTAAGGGAGGTCTTCATTCCAACGTTGCAGATCCTATACCTGTAGGTTTTGCGGGGCTTCATGGTGAAGAGGGGCTCGCCCTTGTCACCTTTGACCTTGCCAGACTTACCATTGATAAGGACCCCGTTGGGCCTGCCGAGGGATCGGCCGCTGTCCAGTAACTTCTTGAGGACAGTGTGGCTCTTGGTGTACCAGTCTCCTATTAAGACAGTGTAGTCATCCTCTGGGTCGGCAAAAGGAACGGGGATGAGCAAACGGCTGTTGACGCGGAGGCCACCGAAGGCGCCGGCAGCCTTGTGCATGGCCGTGGTTGGATGGTAAAAGTAGCTACCAATCTGGTCCTTCACCTGGAAGTGATACGTAAAGTTGGAACCGGGCGGGATGGGGCAGTTGGTCCCAGGCATTCCGTCTTGCCAAGAGTTCTTCCTATGCTGGATACCGCCCCTGTATCATCATAATCATCAACCAAGATATCATCAAAGACAGCTTAAAGAATCACCACCCAAAGACCCAAAAAAAGCATCATGAGCTCGTGATGACATACCATGTCAAGAGGAATGGTTCGTCTAGGTTATTGAAAACGTTGACTACCACGTTGTTGTTGGTGGTGGAGTTGATGTTAGGACCGGGAAACTGGCCGTTGATGAGAATGCCCTGTTGTGGTACGCCCAGAGGAGAGATAGTGCCGTACGTCACGTTCCACGTGAAGAAAATGTATGGGTCTTCAGCCCGGACCACGGCCGCCGAGAGGCAGCACAACAACACAACCAACAACGTCACCTGCGCCATCTCTCTCTCTCTCCGTCTCTCCTTTTTTTTCTCTGTCTCTCTGTCTCTCTCTAAAAACAACCTGCACCAAAATTTTTTTAATAATATCAGGTTCGAATGTCACCGCAACAGAAGAAATGACGATGGCTATAACCCATTAAACAAGGCATGGAGAATGAGGGACTACCCAGCAAATCTTCTTCTGTTTAATTAATAAATGAAGGATTTAACGAGTGGCCATATATAATGCAAGGAGGAGAGATATAATTATGTATCTCTTGATGAGCTTTGTTTGCCCTCTCCCTCTCTCTCTTGGCGGGGCTCCCACCCCTTCCCCTTTTATACAATGGAAGCGGCAGAGGAAGAAACCACGCCCTTAGCTTCAACCCGGAAACCTCTCCTCACACGTCCGTCACTCGTTGCCCTTGCATCGCGCCCTATCCTTCAGTTGGTCCACTTCCTCCTTGCCACCGCGTATTGGACAACTATACTCGCTGTGTCTTGTCCCCAGGTCTTGACACATCATTTCATTTCTGTTTATTTACTTCTTTTATCTAAATGAGTAGTCATGTTCTCCCATGAGTCATGTCTGACCGCGTCTCCAGAGTCTTTTGTAGGACACGGTTTTCCTCTTCCTTCTCTCACCTCCCACGTTTTGATACCTGAAAATTCGGAGAGCTAATCAAACATCGATTTGACCAATGTGTGGGTGGATTTCTCCTGTCCGTGAGAGTCTTGTGGCGAATAATGATATATCACCGGAGCGCATCAAGACGTCGTGGCAAGAAGGCATCGGCCCAACTAACTCGTCGCTCACTCCTCACATGATAATATGATATGGATGCCATGAAGATGGAAGAGCCAAAAACCTGCCTTAAAGACCAGACTAAGGCCGTGTTTGCCGGTCTGATATCAAGTGCGACACTCAGGAGGGGGAATCAATGACCATGCGTTTGGTTGAAAAACTGTTGCGGTCGCTGTTGGCTGACCTCCCGCCAAAAGGCGCTGGAGCGCCCAGCGAATGAGGGTGGCTTGTGCGGAGGGACAGTGAGCGGCCAGCAACTCTGAGACATCTTTGTGGAACCTCTCCGTCTCGCATTTCTTGTTCAAAATCATTTCTTTTTGGTCGATCTTAGAAAAATATGGAAAGGGAGCTGGAGTGTGTTGTAGAGATGATCAGAACAATGAAAAAAACACAGTGACGGAAGCGGGTTGCCGGTGGAGGAAGAAGTCGATTGTTAATTAGTTTGTTACAGAAACCCCAACAAATACGGTCTCCCTCTCTGCCTCTCTCAGAAATCGGAGTTATCTCTCTCCACAGTCTGGTGTGGTCGGCTCAAGGCATGTCAACATGGCCTAGTTCTTCGAGACAACAAATCAATTCCCCGATAAGCCGGATAAGGTTATCATCTCCTCCACTCCAAAGCTATTCTTGGGAAGTTTAAAAAGAGGTCTCTTCTTATCATATTTCGTAACCCTCTTTCCTGTTTTTTATAATAAATATATAAATTATTCAGATAAAAAATGAATAATTTATACTATACTATCAATTGTTGTATCAACAAGGATTGGTTTTTCGCATTCCTTCCTTTTGAAATCTGCGAAAATTTGTCTTTGTTGAGACATGTACTAGACCCGTTCCAGTCATCCAGGCTACCCGAACCCGGGACAAAGCATGGAAGATAAAATTTATCCTAACAACGAGATTGACGACCATAGTGGGAGATCACTTCAAGGAGGCGAAAGATCCTACACCTTGAAAAACAGAAGTGACCCCTTTCATGAGAAATCATGGTGCAAGAAACCCCGAGAATCTAACGGCAAACTTGACGCATTCGATAGGCTCATAAAGGTAATTGCTACAACCTTTTAGCTAATGGTAAAACAATATCAATTCAAAAGAAGCCAAGGGAAAAACATCCAAGAGTAGTTTGAAAAGAGAAAATTCAATAACTCTACACCAGAAACCTTGAGGGGAGTCGGGGGCAAAGTCAAGCAAGGGTTCATCTCGATAACCAATGACTCGAGATCCAATGGGAGGCTCATCAAAAGTTCGTTGGCCACAAAAAACAGCTTCTACATGGCTAAAACCAACTCAATTGAGCCTTAAATCTACCATATCGAGGGAGGTTCGAGAGGCCCTCATATTTTGGAGAATGCCCAAGAAACCTCTCGATGGGTAATAGACATTCAAGTATGAGATGCCTTCAAGAGAAAACTCAACTATGAAAAAGTGCGAGTTGTATACCTCAAAGGAATTTCATAATTCAATACAACTCTCATCGATAGTCGTAAAAGGACTTAGGCCAAAAATACAGGCACCCTTTGTGCGAGCAAAGTTCACTACCTCAAATTCACATGGGAGAAGAACTCGAGCCGTCAACAGGATGCAACAATGATTAAAACACTAGGCCAACACAAGGTCGAGGCTGTAAGAGCGAGATGAAGAGACAATCACACGAGACGTGTCCTAGGAAAACCTCGAGGCAAGCAGATAAAAGACCGTGTAGCAAATTAGTAAATAGGAAATCTGTCCTTTGATAAGCATAACACCACGGAATTTAATGTTGACCGTCATGAAGTTCTATCTTAGAGGGGTTGAATAAGATTAATCGCAATCTCTTTTAACTTTCTCAGTTTTCTTTAACCTACTTTACTTTTCTTGTTATTATATTTACCAATTAACGTATGTAGGATTGAATGATTAACTTATCCTTTAGAATACAGTTTAATTAATGTTCAACACAATTAACACACTAGGATATTCACAGGTGCAATGATCATAATAAACACAAAATGAAGAGATCACACACAACCACAAGACACAATATTTATAGTGGTTTGACACTAAGACCCGTCCACTCCTAAAGCTCAATCCTAAGCTTTCCGTAATTAAATTTAGATTGAAGTACAGGCAATCTAGGTAAAAATTCATACAAAAACCTTTTTACTTACCATGCAAGCACTACCTACACTTTATGTCTCTGAAGAATGCAATACACCTTTTGGTGTCTCTAGCTAAAGGGACTTAAATAATAATCAATATGATAAAAACAATTTTACCTTATATAGGTTGATGTTGTAAGATATACTAGTTGTGGATGCTCCTACTATGAGTTGATGTGCCTTTTCTTCCATAGATTTAAATGCCGCAGAGATTGCTCCTTGATACCTTGTGAATCACCGGTTTCCTTACAATGGATAACCAAGAATGTTTTCCCTTTTGATATTCAATATAGGAAGCATAGAGGGAGATCACACACAATGATTTTCAACCGTACAAGATCATTCACACAGTAGGATTTTAGGCTTTTCGGCTTTCAGACTAGCTACACTTCTCAAACAATAATTTTCTTTTGCGTAGATGTCTCTTATTGAACCTAGGGTATTATTACCCTTTTATAAAGATAATCCTAGTCTTAGTCCATAGGATTAGAACATTTTCTAACAGACAAGTGGTGGGAATTCTTGGATTGGAATTTCTAAAAATAGGAGAGGTTTTTTTGAGATTCACGAGTGTGATTGATCGCGCATTTTTTGTGGTCAATCACAAATGTGTGATCGATCAGGCTGTGAGATCACAACTCTCGGGAGTTTTGATTTTAGCCTAAAAACTTGTTCATGATCAATCACGAGATTGATGATCGATCAGGCTGTGATCAGTCACCAATCTTGTGATCGATCAGGGGTCTATTTTTTGGAATTTTTTTGTCATCATCTTTTTGGTTTGTTTCTTTTTCTCCCAATGTTTTGGGACCAAAACCAATGCTTTAAGACCCATCTTACTACTTCACATTTCCCTCTTGGATTCATTTTTTTGAAGTTTTAATGCATTATGCATAGTGTGGGTATTTTTTGAGGTTGCGATTGTCATGAGCATCACTTGAGTTTCTGTCTTTGGTATGCTTCATCTTTGACATCCTTGTAAAAAGTCTTCTTCTTAAATCTTGGTCTTGTTCCTCACTTCCTTTGACTTGTCACTGTCTTGGTCTGTATGTCTTTAGTCCTTCATTGTCATTTTCCTTGTGAGCTTGGGATTCTTTATCAGACTTTGACATAGTACATTACAACTCATTTGTTTTGTTCATGAGATTGACAATACATTTCTTAACAAAGAGTCCTTTTATGATGCAACCTCACTTTTTGGGTTCCCATGCTCAAAAACGCACAAAATTAAAGTACGTTTTCAAATTCTTGGATATTTTAGTCATAATGGTTCAATCAAAAATGAATTACAATAAGGGAAAGTTATGGAAATCATGGTTTGATTGACCTCAAAATATCTCAAATAATTACTAGAAGGGTAAGATGGTAAAATTGATCTTTGAGGTCTTTAGAAAAAAGGTTGCCCTAGGTTTTTATGACACATAGGCTCAAGCC
>JAOXJP010060853.1:0-15675 GCA_025762735.1 Platanus orientalis | reverse complement strand
ATCGTGTTGACCAAAAAATGAATTTTTATAATGTACTTAATGTTTCGTGTCGGTATAGGAATATATCGTGTCGGTCCAGGTAGACATGGATATATATCGGAAGATATTTAAGATATTTCGAGATATTTGATACCATGGATAGGACATCTCCTTTGAATGATCTAAATCAGTTTGCACGAGTGCCACATTCACTGTCCTGTATTTTAAGGCTTAGTATCTGAAAAAAATTAAAATTTAAACAAAGAAATATAAAAAAATAGGGAAAATAAAGAAAAAAATTTGGAGAATTCTAAACAAAAACACCAGCAGTGTTTATATGGATTTCCACACTGATGCTAATAGAAGCAGCAGAAAGAGACCATAAGGATATTGTGTCCTCGACAAAAAGTGGGGTGTTCATCAAAGATAAGACTGAAGACTTACCACAACATCAGGTCGAATATTTTCCCAATCGCAAGCCAGCATTTTCCCAGTGCGTGCTATGCCAGTTTGTATTTCATCAGCAATCATTAAAACATTGTATTTCGAGCATAGGTCTCTGACAGATTTTATATAACCATCTGGTGGAATTATAACCTAGAGGAAAACGAAAGAAAAGATTTAACGACCATGTCCACAGACAGAATTTTCACAAATTTATAAGGGTAACTATGAAAAAAAATTTAAAAAGATATAGTGAAGACTCAAAATTAACACAGATGGCAGCCTCCCTTACCTATTTCATACATAGATGGAGGCAGGGTTTGGTGCACCATTACAAAGATCCTAATGAGGATGTTTTCTAAGTCAAAATTGAAAATAGATAAAAGAAAAGATAATTGATAAAACACAAGATTCAATCATGTATGAGATGTATATGTTGTTCATTATAAAGATGGAGAACTTGGATTCAATGTAGAAATGGGTTTTCAACTTCTGCAGTTAGTGAAAAATATAAAAGTTTATAATCAAATAAAACATGTGATAAAAACATTCATTCAATTAAGGATGACTTATAAATCACTCATAACAATGTTAGAAAACCTGGACTCAATTTGAAAAGGGTTTATTAAGGATAATTTGGAGCTTGGATTAGGTGCTCAACAATAAACTCCACTGGATTGAGTTACTAAAATGTGAATAAATTATTGAACATTTTCCAAACAATGGATAATATATTCCTATTCGCAAAGTGACATACCCCAGCCTCTCCTTGAATGGGTTCAAATAAAAATCCAGCAATCCGATCTCCCTTTTCTGTATTCCAGAAATAAAACAAACAATTACGTTATTGGAACACCATATACGCTATGTAATTGATTACAATCTTTAATGAATAATAACGATAACCAAGACTCTTGTTTATCAATGGAAAAAATATACAGGTGGATCACATGCAAAGAACTAGATCCACCATTCAATGGTTCCTATGAGAGCTCAGAGGTCAACAATTTAATAAATTGCATTACTGTAACCATACGAGGAGGGAGGGAAAATTAACATCATCTGATTTGGAAAAATTTTCTGCAACCACATGGTGAGTTCCAGCATGTGCACCATATTTATAGTTCTTTTGATTGTCATATTCAATTTTACATAAATGAATAAGGGACAAACAGAACCATGGTTAATGATGTTTCCTACTTACACACCTTTAAAGATGTTCTCAAGGGCATCAGCATCACCAAAATCAACTTTAAGATGGCCAGGCAACAAGGGTCCAAAACCACGAGTAGCTTCATTGTCACAGCTCATAGAAATTGCACCCAATGTACGGCCATGGAAGCAGCGACAACATGAAACAATTATAGCCTGCACATAACTGAATTTGAGTAAAGGGGGTTACTTGGCCTCTAGCATAGTCCAATAAAACTAAAATGGGCACTAAAAACTCGACAAATTACCTCTCACCCGTACATCCTGCCAAAGGAATATATTATAGAAGGTGCAATTCAAGAAATGTAAAAAATTAAGTAACCAAGCTCCAGGGTAAATCCAACTCAAGCACCAAGTCCAAGATGAGTTTAAAATCTTCTAACCTAGATACAAACTATTTAAAATAATACCACATTTTCAAGTTAGTAGGGCTGCAAGTTATACGAAAATGTCCATGTTCTGTCCGCATCCGATCCAAAACAAAGCTTATCCGGTCTATTTATAAAAGTATCCGTTCATATCGGATAGGATATGGACATAGATTGATCCGATCCGTCTACATATAACAATATATAGAATATAGAGTATAGACTGTTGGATTTAAAACTAATCCAACAATCTTAAATAGCCTAATAACTAAAACCCTAAAAATACATAAACTCTTTATTTCATAATTATTCTCTCCCCATCCATGGCAACACCCACAAGTACTACCACAATTATATGCCGCAATGGCAGAAGTTCACACCCACCAAATTGGAGAAAGTATGGTGTTTTGCTCCATCTGAAATCATTGTCAGGTCATACGGCATCGGAGATTTTGGTGAGGCTAGAGATGGGTTAGGGAAGACTGCATTGGCCACAATGACTTCTATGGAATTGCCTTTCATTTTTTGGATATCCAAAATCCGGATTATTTAAGCCGATAGGATACGGATATGCTCATATCCGGTTTGAATCCAGTCTGTTTGCTGCCCTAGCTTGAACCAGGGGGCCAACCCTCGGTTTGTGTGGTCTAATCATGTTTTATTTAAATATAATTTGAATATGTTAAATAAAACATAACCATTTAGGAAATATCATAGAAATCTGAAAGAAAAAAAATGATGTAAAATAGTAAAATAAAATTGGGAATTTAAAGCAACAAGAGAGAGAGAGAGATGTTGAACAAACGAAAAGGTAAAAACAAGTACTTGATATGTGAGGATGGCTTAGACGGCAGTTCTCTCCTTGTCTTCTCTTTCTTTTTCTGTTTTTTTCATACTGAAAACCTAGAGTTCAGGTATTTGGGTTGGGAGAGAGGAAATGAAGAGTGTAATCATGGAGGAGAGCTTGATGGAGCTTATACAGATGATCACCCGCCATCTTGTGCTAGGGATGCAACTGACGTTGTTTCAACTAGAATTTGACCTTGCCCATCCTTGGTTTGGGTTGGGTTGGGTTCATTAGGTTGGGCTTAGACTAGGAAAATTCAACCCAACTTATTATTGGGTTGAGTTCAGGATTTGGCTCCTTCCAACCCAGCCCAACTTGAACTCTTATAAACACAAACACACATTTGTGTTAAAGAAAATTAATAATGGTCTTTAGTATAGCGGATAGAGTAGTGCTTGGGTTTTTGAAGAGGCCTAGGATTTTAATCCCACACAATGCAAGTTGATTTTTATCTTATTTAGCCTGTCCTAACCAGCAAAAATTGCAATCCTACATTGTGCTCTAAGATTTTTTCAGTGGTAAAAACAATATTTCTGAAAACCGGATAATTTGTCCAAATTGCCCAGTTCTTGGAAGCCATCTGGTTCTCAAAACTGAGTGGTTAGGTGTGGTTTTCTTCATAGTCCGATTTTCAGGTTGTACAGAATTAGGAAAGGATCCTGTTTGATTAGATTCCGATCAATCATCTGGTTTGATTGGTTCTCAAAATATGACTATAGTTTCACATCCCTTCTTCTGTTTTGTTTCTTTGTTTTTTGTTGTTGTTGTTGTTTGTTCTTCTTGTTGTGGAAGTCTGGAGGGAGGCGAGGAGTGTTCCTTGTTACATTGGTTGCTTTCTTTCTTTTAGAGAGTCAAATTTTATTGCCTGAAAAGCAAATGAGATGGGATGCTTAACACCTTCTCTGGTCTTCATTTAGCACATTTGATTTATGAATCCCTTTCTAATTGTTTTCTACATGGGCCACTTTAGTGTTACCTAGGTGTTTAACCCCACAGGATTCGTGGCATGTCTCATGTACAGTAGATTAGAACCCACCTCCGAATGAGCCCTGCGTAAGAGATCAGCTATTTCTGGCCATCTGATCATAAGTTATTTATTAGAATTTTTAGCTTTATTATTTATTACAATTTAGAAGGTGATGAACATTCAGGTAATGCACTGAATGTTGCCTGCATTGTAGCAATCTACAAACCTGGTGTTACCTAGGAGCAAGGGAACAAGTTAGAGGTGTCAAGGAGTCAAGCTGAGCCAGAGTCATCACAAAGGAATTCAGTTCAGCCTCATGACAAGCTTGAGGTGCTGAGCTCAGGCTTGGCTCACCAAATTCAAGCTTACTGCGTTAGCCCCAAATTTTAAAGCCCGATAACCCATGAGCCAAACCTATTTCTAAAAGCTAAGACATAATTGGTTCAACAGTACATGAATATAATATGTTGTTGAATCTTTCTAATGGGTAATATGACCCTTAACAAGCTGAGCTTTTAGCGAGTTGAGCCTTGTGTTGCATGGCTTAGGCTTTCTTAGTTAATGAGCTCAATTGAAGGCTTGGACTCAGCTCTGTGAGCTTCAAACAATACTCAAGCTCATGATGAGCTGAGCCAAATTAGCTTGGCTCGTTGACAGCCCTACAACAAGCTAGCTAGGCTCTAGTGGGCTGAGCCGGTCTTATAGGCACTTGAGCTCGAGAGCATCAGTCCATCGTCCTAGTGTTGACCTAGTCATTTGGGTTGAGCCAAACTTGCTTATAACATTGCTTGAAATGTGTAACCTCATCTAATTAATGTGGTTGGACCAGCTGGAACCGTGTTGACTCGACTTGTCCCTTTCTCAGATCATTGTCTGGGATGGTATAATAACTACGATATCAAGTCAAAACAAGTCTTAAGTGAATGAGTGATGATTAATAGTTGATGTGTTAACCAACATGGGTTTACGTTACGAGTTTGAGGACTTGTTTGGACAAGAAGACAGAAAACCAAAAAAATTGATACAAAATGACTTATGGAGGAAAAACAACCGATTCCATAAAATGGCATCAACCTTATTTTGATAATTGAGTCACAAGGTGCAAGTTGCAACAGTGAGGCGGAGTGAAACAATACAAGTTGAAGGTGTTAGAAGGACTAGAGGAAGGCCAAAATTGACCTGGTACAGGTAGTAAAAAGGAATATGACAGCTTGTAATTTAACAGCAGATAAGGCCCTAAACAGAGCGGAATGGCAGAATAGGATTCGTGTAGCCGACCCCAAATAGTTGGGATAAGGCTGTTTGTTGTTGTTGTTGTTGTTGTTGTTGTTGTACATTGAATTTGAACATTCCTCCCAAGGCATAAGCCCTTACCCACAAAAAACCCATTCTTCAACAAAATAAATTTGTCAGACTCAAAGACTAGTTTAAAGCCATGTTTGATCAACAATCAATTGATATAAGGCTATCTTTGGCATGTGATCTCAAATCTTAGGATTGCAATCAGCAAATAAAATCATAAGATCACAATTCTATAGATCTTCAGAACAAATTGAGCATGTCGTTTGGCCAAGGTTCTCGATTTCTTTGGCATGAGATGGAATGTGGATTTGTACAAAAGGCAAAATCGTACAATCATATTTTCCTCTCTTCTTTTGTCAATAATGGCAAAGGTCAAGAGCATTCTCCCTCTCTTCTCCATCTATGTAGATTATTGGGTAGGCATGAAAATCACCCCACTGACTCGTTAAGCTTTGATGGAGAAAAATCAACATATTGATACTTGTCTTGATAGAAAAGACAAAGATTCGTTAGCAGACCTGTTGGGAAGAGAACCCTGAGTTTTTCAAGATTCTTTTTGGGGATTTTTAGCAGAGGCTGATAGAATAGTTCAGGAGCATTAACTTGTGCTTGTCAATCTATGCTAAGGATCCATTCTTAACGAGCATGATTTGGAACTTACGTAATGGGTCATTGGGTTAAGAGGATTAGAAACGTTAAGCTGGTCACAAGACCATGGTGTACCTGGTTCTCACCATTGAAACTTATATCCCGGTTTTCCTGTGTTTGGCAGGTGAGAAAAAGAGGTATTCCTTGAAGAAATAGTAAGAAGAGGGTGATTTTTTTTTCTTCTTAATTTCAAAGCAATAAACTAAAGGGTAATCATACTTGATAGATTGATTCTTGGTTTGTAAAGAAAAAACACCCCATTGTGACTTATTAAAATTAGATGGAAAAAAGAAAAGAAAAGAATTGAAGATAGACAAATGAACATACTGAGAGAGAAAGGTTGTGTTCCAGTCACAAGCGAACAAACAACAAACCAATGACTATGTTCCGATCATTCCTAACTGGAATATAAAAACCCACAATCAAAGTGCTACAATTAATGCTAGATCTATAGATTTTCTTGATCATTTTCTCCATTCTCCACCTCCTTCTAACCTATAAAACGAATATGTTGTCGGTCCCATCTGTCGCATCTTGGTGGTCCAGATAACATCACAGAATTCTTATCTGTATTTCGATCATCCCTAATTGGAATATCGTAAATGAATAACCAGAGAGAGTGAGCGAGTGAAAGATTACACGCTGAGAGAAGGGTTTCTTTATCGCTTTGTTACGGAGAAGAAGTATGAAGATGAAGACGATCAGTTATGTTTTTTAGATTAAGACTAAACTACCCTTCAATAGCACACGTGATTTTCACCTACTTAGTGCCACTTGAGATGCTTCATGATCGATAGTTCTAGATCGAGCTTTTCAACTTGATCCGAAATGGATTTAAAAGAGGATCTTGATCAATAGATCGTGCTTTAGATTACATACCAAATAGGTTGCTTTTACATTTAGATCGCTATCTATACTCTGATCGTGATCTTTGATCGCATGCCAAAGACAACCTAAGTTTCTTTCTAATTTCAGGAACATGTAATACATCATTCAAAGTGATGACTTTTCCGGAAGTTAATTTCATTATGATCTTCCATTGTCTTATGATCTTTGCCGTTGAGGAGTTTCCCATGAAGAGATTTTGTCCATCACGTGTAGCCTTACAAGACACTAAAATGTTGCGATTATTGAAAACATGCTTGGTGACACCTGTATCTATCCACCAATCTGAGTCAGTTACAACCATATTAATCTCAGAAATCATTGCAACCAAGTTGTCTTGAACAACATGTGCTTGCGTTTTCTTAAAGAAACTACAATCCTGTTTGTAGTGTCCTAGTTTCCCGCAATGATAACATGCTCATTTCGTTTGTTTCTTTTTCTTGTCTTTCTTGGTGTCCTTGTGTTGGTAAGAATGCTTCCACCTCTTGTGCTTCTTATGACTTGGTTCTACAATATCAATTAAATGTTCCTTAGAAACAATTTCGGATTTATTTTCATTTTTCTACCTTATTCGGGTTAGAATCCTAATGGATACAAACTTTGTAATAGGTGAATATGTATCCTCAAAGTCTATTCTGGGTTTTTGTATATACCTTTTTGCTACTAATCTAGCCTTGTATCTATCTATGGTATCATCTGATTTGAGTTCCTTTTTCAAGACCCATTTACATCCTAATGCTTCTCTTCCTTTTGGAATAAGAACATGAACTTTTACATCCCCAAATTCTTAAATTTGAAATGTATGGCTTTCTACTAGTCCAATATTCATGAGTTAATTTTCTGGATTTTGTAACAATTGTATTTAAAATGTACATAGCAATACTAATTGCTTCTCCCCAGAAAATTGTAGGTAGATTTGAATGTGCCAACATTGATCTCACCATTTTGTTTTTTCTTCCCGCTACACTTTGTTCTGATCTATATGACATTGTATTTATTTATCTAATGTTAGTATCCTTACAAAAAGACCTAAATTCTTCTAAGGTTTATTCTCCTCCTCTATCACTATTTAAACCTTTGATTGGTCTATCCAACTGGGTTTCAACTTCCTGTTTGAATTCTTTAAATTTATCCTATGCTTTAGATTTATGTTGAAGTAGATATATGTACCCAAATCTAGAAAAATCATCAATAAAAGTGACAAAGTGTTCCGTTCCTCTATGTGTTTTAGTTATGAGTGGACCATATTTATTTGCATGAGTTATTTTTAAAATTTTGGATGACTTCCAATTTTTGTTATAGGATTTCTTAGTCATCTTGCCTTTAATACAAGATTCACAAATCTTAAAGGCTATATCCTACATATTAGGTATTAGACCACTTTTACTTAACCTAAGTATCTTGTCTTTATTTATATGTTGATGCGGGAGCATTCTATGCAAAGAAGAAGAAATTGGATGACCATGGATGTGTCTAGTAATTTAGGTTTTTTTTTTTTTTTTTCATTATAAGAGTTTTTTTTAATGTAATAAGGCCAATAGTGTCATGATTAGTTTAATTTTGGGTTTTTAGTTGTGATCCTGTTTTTCAGTTTAGACCCATTTTTCTTTAACTAAAACTTGGCTTTTGGGCTTGATTTTGGTGTCTTTCGATAGATTATTTAGTTACCTTTCTAACGAGACCAAGATTACGCAAATCCGAGGTGATTTGGAAAAATTATAAATATAAAGTTGTTTAAGAACCTGACAGATCTGTTAACAAAAGGTCTTGAAAATGACAGGGTGTATAAGACGTTTATTGGGATGGGTTTGAAAGCAATTAACCATTAAAGCCGTTTATAGCAGAAACTCAACTTAGTATCAAATTCTAAGTTTCAATGGGAAAACAAGCTATAAATATGTGACTGATAAAGATACTACAATCACAATTATCCCAAAGGTAAGTAGTGTTTAAAGAAACTGTAATGATACATAGAGGGTGAGTTATTGCTCTTAATAGATGTATGATATAACTTTGTTAAAGTGTTTTAGTTATAGTAATAAATCCGATAGAACTACCTATATAGGTGTGGAAGTCCGGTTGCTTCTAAGATGAGTTATGCTTTCACTCATTAAACACTCACATAAACCAGGATTAGAGTACTTGGCCGTAAAAGTGCTAACGTACATGAACACAAATGTCTTTTGAGAAAATATGTGCATAATTTATTCTGGTTCATCGAATAGTGTGAGTAGTTCAGGACTAAGGTCACTAATAACATTGGTGAACTTTGAATTGTTATGTTACAAAATGGTTAAGATCAGAAGACACTATTTTCCTCATGCATGAATTTTCAAATATGCTTTAAAATTATTTCCTTATATATTTAAAATAAGGGGAATGTTGTATATTTTAAATATTAGAGTAGGGAAATATAGAAACAAAATAATATGAAAAATATTTTGTTTTTATGCATTTTTGTCTTATATGGTGTGTGGTTTTGTATGTAGGAAAAGTTTAGTCCCACATTGGAAAGGTAAGAAAATTGAAAGAGGTTTATAAGTTAAGCCTCTCCCCATAGCCTTTGAAGACATGCAAAGGAGGCTCAAGCGTGCACAAGGTGGACCAAGTTGAGTGCACTAAACCGGAAAAATGGTGGTGCTCATGTAGGCGGCTCATGTACAAATGCAGCTCGCAAGGGGGTGCAAATCCAATCCGATAAGCCTAAAAGACAAGGCCTAGTTTTACCACTTGTCACACAACAATTTTTTATTTATTTACGGTTGAACCATTTTAAGAGCCAACTCAAGTCAACTTATTAATTAAATGTTTTAACTGTTACTTTTTGAACCGTTTAACCGTTCGCTTTTTGCACAGTTTTGACTGTTAAATTTTTTGACCGTTTTACCCTTGACGTGTCTTTCCATTAAAAGGTGTAATTTATGACAGTTTATTCTTAGACAATTAAATTTTTAGAATAATTTTGCCCCTATTGCACTTCTTAAGAGTCATGCTTTTTTGTAAGGACAATTTTTCCCTTAATGCATCTTTCCAGAGGATCATGTATTCGTTCACTCGTGACTTTTGAAATTCTATTTAAAAGGGGGACGTTCCACAATTTTGATCACTTAAAACTCTTCTCTCTTCTCAAAGTTATTACTGATATTTTGGAGCATATATTGAAGATAACTAGTGTCTGGGAAGTGTTTCAAGTCAGCAACTTGATTTGTTTATTACAGAAACACTACGTTTGTTATACTCCTGGAGTCTTCCTTGCTTGCAACCCGTTTACTAATTTATAGTGGGGGCAAGTAAAGATTTAAAAAGAGCATTCTTATATGCTGCGAACCAGTCTACTGTAAATCGTTACTTCTCTGTTTTTCTCATTTATGTAGCCATTACACCACTATTTCTTCCAACAAAAAGTAGTAGAAGTTCCATTGATAATAATCATAAGACGGTTAGAATGATTGAATTGACTTCAAGCACATGCAAAGAGTTACACTTGTATATTATTGTAGAAATGATTGAATTGGCTTCAAGCACATGTAGATTAGTTAAGTCTCTGTATGGATTTAAACAAGCTCCTAAACATTGGCATGAAAAGTTTGATAATACCATGATTAGTAATGGTTTGTTGTAAATGATGGTGATAAATGTGTTTATAGTAATTTCTTTATTGGTGTTGGTGTGATTATATGCTTATATGTTGATATTTGGTACTACTTTAGATGTTAAATCTACAAAGAGATTTTTATTATCTTAATTTGATATGAAGAATCTAGGAGAAACTAATATTATTCTAAGAATAAAGATAGCTAGAACTAATGATGGAATTCGTTTATCTCAACCACATTACATTGAAAAGATGTTACATAGATTCGGGCAAACTAATTGCAAACCCATTTCTACTCTCCTTATAAACATCTTAAACAAAATAAAGTCATTAAAGTATCACAAAAGGGATATAGTAGAATTATTAGTAGCTTTATGTATCTAACGAATACTATAAGATCTGATATTACTTATGCAGTAAATAGACCTGGTAGATGTACTCGTAGACTTAAAGAATATTAGACAACAATCATTAGAGTATTGAAATACCTAAAAGGTACTACTAATTTGGGTCTATATTATAGTGGATATCCTGCGTTGTCCTTGAAGGGAATAGCGATGCTAACTGGGCATCCGACTTTGATGAGTCCAAGCCCACTAGTGGATTTGTTTTTACACTTACAGGTGGAGCAGTGTCTAGGAAATCATCTAAGAGAACATGTGCGGCTTTATTTACAATGGAATCAGAATTTGATGGCTGATATGTCTAAGGTCCGTCCCATCCATCTCAATACATTGTGATAATACACATGTTATAGCTTGAGCTATTAGTAAAATATACAATGAAAAACGCAGACACATTTGTCTAAGACACAATGTAGTAAGACAATTAACATCTGATGGGGTAATTGCTTTAGAGTTTGTAAGGTCAGAGATGAACCTAGCTAATCCTCTAACAAAACCATCAATTAGAAAGTATGTGAAGGAAACATGGAGGGGATGGGGCTTAAGCCCATTTAGATGAGCAACCATCAATGGGTAATAACAAATCATTGTGTTAAGTTCAATGATTGCACTATCATTAGTTTCCTTTCCTTATGGTATAGATAGTGCAAACTGCAACAAAAAAATGGATAGTTCATATCCTTTATAAGTGGTGTGCTATAGTTGCAATGCACACTTGATACTTACCAACGTGGGTGTGAAAGTGAGACCCTATGAGAAGTTATGCTAGTTCTCTAGAGCACTCATGAAAATCTAAGTGGTGCACAAGGTCGAAATAGCGTTAAACCACAAAATTAGAACTAAAAGGTATCATAATTTGTTGTATAGTGACATGTACAATTGGCTTACAACAAGGAATCTTGGTACAAACAATTTATTACATCTTTTTTCTGTAAATCATGTTATGTTAATCCTAAGATGTTGGTCATAGTTAAAAAGAAACCTTCATTTATGCAATTCAATTTCGAGTCTCGACTCAGTAACAACTACTTTAAATTTAAATCATGTGGGGGATTGCCGTATTTAATGTTTATTTTGTAATTCAAATTTTACCATTTGCTCTTTTATATTTTAACATATATGTTACATAATTTTATTTTTCAAATTTCCCTCAATTTCTATTTTGGCTTTGCTTTTGCTTTTGATTTTTACACTACATTTCTTTGATTCCACAGTGGAAAGGAAACTAAAGATTATTAAGCTTATATATACAATGGTAGGACTTGTATGGATAGGGTTCCATGGGAGAGGAATGTGTGTATGTGTGGGTTCTTTGTTTGTATCACGTGCACACACACAACCGACTAAACCAAGCTGAGACGCGATGTGGTGTGTGGCAAGGCAAGATGAGGTGGGTTGGTAGTGTGGTGCCGCATGTTTTTTCATTTTTATTCTTCTTCTTGCTTAAGTCTTTTAATATTTTGTATGTGATTGAATTGGGACTGTACCTGAGTTCTAAGAAAGCTTCAAGGGACCATGCTACCTTGGGAGAAGGACTGTTGAATCTTGGAGTCTGATTGCCACAAATACCTTAGTACTAAGAAATTGATCTGAAAGAGGGCCAAATCAGGTTCAAGGACAGTACATTCACATGCCTCGGTCCACACCTTGCATAAACCGATAAGTTCTACAGTTTCTTCTGTTGTTCTACTGTTCTAATTTGTTTAAAATGTTTGTATTTTCTGTTATAGACGATTTTTAGCAAGCCTATATTTCCACATCTCCTATGCAAATATGTATTTGTAAAGTGATTTTGTTAAAGTTGTTGATTTTCACTCGTCTTCCATGTATAAATCTCTGATAGCATCGGTACTTCACAAAGAAATGGCCATGAGAGGAAGGGAGAAGGGATTATTGAATTTTGGTGGAGCTAAACATTATATTGAATATAATGGTATCGTATTGAATATATGCAGACTTATATCACTGTGTATATATATTGTTGTGTGACGTTTGACTATTCATCATGACTAAGCAATACTCTGTTATACGCTTTTCTGTTTCCAACTCTTTATTTTTTGATAAATTTTCCCAAGCCCAAACTGGTTTTCATGTGTATGTACATCACAAATCCTCATACTTTGGCATCTATTTGGGGAACGAAACCTGCAAGTTCTGCCAGTTCTTCCACTTCTTTTGCCAAAATTTCAACCTTGTTTACCATGTCCATGAGCAGAAAAACAAAGCCTGCAATTGCAATGGACTCGCCATCTGCTAGTGTCCCAAGCTTGGAAGGAGACACAGCTTCATTTAGCTCTAGTCTCGTCAACTGCAACTCCGTCACCATTAACTCTGCAGACGGGCACCTCTTCATGTTTCTGATGCCTTCCCCGAGCTCCCTCAGTGTGGAAGCAAGCAAAGAGGCCACTGCTTCGCATGGTTTGTTAATAGAAGACCTTGTGGGCATGGATGAGGGCTGAAAACAGAATTGGAATGAAATTAGCAATGGGTTTATTACATTTCAGTTAGAAATGTTGATTATAAGATTTGAGTTTGTATGTTTTAAATTCGACTTGGTCACTGACCCCGAAAGGCGGGGTGATCGAGTCTACCCAGTTCGACCAATGAGTCAATTTAGGCTGACCCAATGACATGAGTACACAGTGCACACCATATAGGTGTATATATTAAGAGAAATTGATTAAGGGGGCCCACCAGCCACTTAGGACTTGGGAGATTTTGAGGCCAAAAATGTAACATTTGCAGGAATCTCAGATTTGGTTGATTATTTGCCTAGGAATCTCTTTGGTGGAAACCATCGAATGCTTTGTACTATCCTTCTATGTGTACTACATACCCAAATGTACTGAGAGTTTGTTTATATGCTTTAATCATGGTCCGTGAAAGGTGGAAAAAAATTCATAAGTGGGTGACTGTAACAAATGAATTTGATTCAAATATCTTCTTTATTTTTTCATTTACTGCTTTCATATTATTTTGATAAAATATGTAAATGCATATAAAACAACCCTTTATTTACTTGAGCTTAGATTTTAAGTCAAGATACAGCCAAGACATGCAATGCTATACCTGTCGATGAGATTGAAGACATCCTTTTAATGAAAGAATGGAAGCAGCCAACTCTCTAAGCAACTCCCCAAGTTCTAGGTACTTGTTCCAAGGATAGGAGAACCCAAATTTACGATGCCATGGTTCCCATCTTGCAAAATTTGCCTGAAATTAAAGGGTAAGACATGGTGATCTGTTTTTCTCTTTCTTTGCTTATTTGGAGATTAAGTTTTGTTATAAAACAAAGAGAGATGTTAATAGATTTCTAGTTCTAGGGGGTGTAGTTCTTCAAAAATTTCTAAAGTTGCACCAGAGTTCCTATATAACACACGCACACACTGGCTCCCTCAAAATTTGAATCACTGGATTTGTGTTATGGTGCTTCAAGATAATTCACTAAGATTGGCTATAAACACCAGTTCTTCTAGTGAGAAAATTTTTTAAAATCAGTTTATCGATAGATACCAGTTGCTCATCCTTGGCCTTCGAGTGCAGCACCGATGAGTAACCATTTAAACTAGTGCTGGCATGATTTTCCTTCTTTTCGTCTGCACCTTTGAAGTATTCCTCCAGGCATCCTGCAATCAAATGGTTATCTGAGTAACCGTGGATGGAATTTACATTTTTCTTATATTAAAAGGGTAAGAGGCAGATGCTTTAAACAGAGGAAAATATATTTAAAAAAAAAAAAAAAAAACCTTCCAATTTAAGAGAAGCTGGCTTGTTAATATTTTTATATTCTTGTTGAGAACTTTTATTATTTTGTTGCAAATCCAAGTTCAATACTTAAGCTGATTTCAGAATTTGTATCATTAGGATATTACAGTGCAAGATGATGTCATATCTTTGGCATGGCTTGATACTTATGATTCGAATAGTCTATTATAGTTCATTTTTAATTCTAAAACTAAATGAGTTTAAGGTGTACCAGTGTTAGAAATGATGAACCTTAATCAACAAAACTCACCTTCGATCGAACAAGCGAGCTCGTCGAATTTGGAAGCTGTAGAGCAATGAAGTTCATCACTAGCCCACACAGGAAAGGCAAGTAAGCTCATCGATACACAGATGGCGAAACCCATACCGATTGTCGAGAGACGGTCACAGGCTAACGCAAGGACCTTCTCAGCACGCACACCAGAGACCACAACTAGATTGAATGTGAGGATGAAGATCATGACTCCATAGTCATATCTTCTCTTGATGGTTGGAACCAACCGAAAGTATGATGCAGCAGCACCTGAAAGATTCACGTAGGTAGAGTTTAGATTAGTTGAGAGCAGGAAAAGGATTAGTAATAGATAGTATAATTATCTATCCCACTAATAATTAATCTTGATTAGCTAATAGAGACAAATGAATAGTCTATATTAGAATTCCAATTTCCAATAAAAAAAGATGAAATATATGGTGTTGAAGACTAATAAAGATGCTTGTATTAGCAACTAAAGAACTCTGTGATTCATGATCAAAGAGTTAATCTACCTTTATGCGAAAACATCATTTTCTTAGGAAATGTGACATGGCATTCAAGGATTTTTTATGTTACAAATTACAAACACATGAAACTTGCATTATCAACAATAAACATACCAAAGATAAATACGGATGTGCCAATGGCTATAGCCTTGCCGACGGTACCGAAGTTATGGGCAAAAATTGCTGCCAAACACCCCAAGCCACCGCCCGAAACTGTCCCAATTCCGCGATTCAAGCCCTTGCGGAGCGTAGCACCTAACACATATTATCAAGCTAAAACTATCAAAAACATAGAACTAACATCAAAGTATAAATAAGGATCCCATAACACATACAAAAACTTTCTTATTTGCTAACAAAATGAGAGAATGAAAAATGATCACGTATAATAGAAGTTTTAACAACCTGCATAGAACTCGAAAACGACTACTACAGTCATTATAGCCCACATGGCATTATCTCCAACTTGGTTGTACAGAGGATCAAGTAGGCATAGG
>JAOXJP010060842.1:0-15675 GCA_025762735.1 Platanus orientalis | reverse complement strand
TAACAAACGCTCATCACTGCTTCTTGTCAGGGGCTGACACATCAGCGTTGAAAAGTGATTTTCACTTTTTGGGGGGGCGTATATTCACTTTTCGGCGCTGATGTGCCTGCTGCCTGACAAGGAGCAGTGGTTAGCATTCATTAAGGTGAGCATTTTTTATCCATTCACGTGGTTGTGTTTTTGATTTCCAAATCTCATAAGAGATCTGCTATTGTAATTTGATCCGACTCCATTGAAGTGGATTTAAAGACTGGCCTATCTGGGAGGAGAGAACCGCCGGATTTTTTAAGGAGTCTCCCATCCTAGACAGAAATTTGTCGAAGCAGTTCTCGTGTGGAATTTTTACTAGCTCCCGCCTAGCGCTAAAGGAAGTATCCAATCTTTTCATTTATGAGTTTTTGATTGGCATTCTTTTATTCTGTAGTTTCTGGGTGTTTTTTGGTGTTCATTTTCCACTGGTGTAGACTCTGTTGAGCATTTCTCATGCTGTTTGGGAGTCGTCTATTTTGTATTCCTCTCTCTTTTTTAATATATTACCTTATCTTTTCAAAAAAAAAAAGACTGGATTGTGGTTTCCTTTTGTATCGAGCAGTGCTTCTGTTGTTCCAGTGTAAAGGATTGGATTGTGGAACCTCTCATTGTGTTGTTTTGAAGGGGCGGCTAACGGGTTTGAATAGCCAGCACTGTTGTTGAACTTACATCTGGTTTTTTTTCTCGAGACGAACTAGCCTCTATATGGTGACGCATGGCACATTTCTGACATGATGGTGTCTCCTTAGCATGTTCTGGTACTTCCAGTTCTTCATCTTGTTCCATGTCCAGTCATCCCTGGATTATTGATTCATGGGCCTTTCATCATATGACTAGTATGTCTTCCTCCTATCGGATTAGCTCTGGTAGAGACAAGGTCTGTATTGTTGATGGTTCTTTGTCCTCTGTAGTTGGCACTGGTCATATTCCCCTTATATCTTCCTCGCCTTCGTCTTCTGTGTTCTATGTTTCTAACTTTAAGTTGAAACTTGTTTTTGTTAGTCATAGTACTAAAGCTCTGAACTGCAGTGTTACCTTTTTCCTTCGTACTATATTTTCTAGGACTTGAAGACGGGGAAGACTATTGGTCGAGGCCATGAGGGTCAGGGATTGTATCTTATGGATTGGTTGTTTTCCAGTTACCTCTGCTGCTCAACAGGCATCATCCCCATCTCCTACAGTTCAGTAGCCACCCCCACCTTTTGTCTTCCTCTTCCCAGCATGCTCAACTTCTTTGGTGGCATTCTTGTCTTGGTCATATTCCCTCTCCCAAGTTGAAAACACTGTTTCTGGGACTCTGCTCTTCTGCTTCAGATTTCCATTGTGAGACCTATGAGCTGGCTAAGCATTGTCGTTCTTCTTATTCTCCTAGAACAATACTACCTCCATTTGCCCTTGTTCGCTGTGGAACATATGTAGCGTGTATCAAACAATTCAATTGAGAGGCACAACCTAGTTGATTTGCTAGCCTCAAGATTGTGATTGGGTGATTCTAACCACCTCATAAAAGGATTATGGGTGGCCACCGATTATCCTGTTTCCAGGGTGTAGCAACTATCAACAGAGGTAATGATAGCAACTTAGATTAGAAACTATAATATAGTGTTAAGGGGCTGTCAAGGAGCTCAAAAGTAGACTAGACATAGGTTTGAACATCAACAAAAGTAGGGAACTGGAGGAGGGTTTAATGGTTTTGACAAATCAGAATGTTGGGTAACAGAGAGCGTTGACTGAGAGAGAGGGAGAGAGGAGATTCAACTAGCAAGAAACTAAACAAAGTCCAGAAACCAAAGCATTATGAAGAACCGAGGAAGATACTTATGCAGGGAAACGACTGTGGGTTAGATGGCGATTCATACAAAGCGGCAAACAACCGTGGTTGAATCGAAGAGCTTGGACTTTGAGGAGGCATGGCAGAGGAATGTTAGATGTGTAAAGTTCAAGGAACGTGGAAGGGGCTTTGCCCACTTCATAACGGTCTGCCTAGAATCGGCATTCTGGATTCTCGAGAGGGTGAAAGAGGTGGGGGGATGGAGCAATGGGTACCGTTATGATAGAACCAGAAAGGAGGGTAAATCGGTGTTGCTGGTTCAGCGTAGAGAGAACAACGGGGCGTTTTCTCTTGGTGACACTGCTGTCGGAGGAAGGTAAGGCCCGTAGGGTAATCTTCCCAGAGGGGTTTAGAGGCTATGGATGGGAAAACATTGCGACTGCTCTATCTGACCTCTTGAAGGAGATGGCAGGTGGTGGGGGTTGCAAAGGGCGATGCCCTGTTCCAACGCCTAATGGTGATAAGATTCATGGGAGAGTGGAACAGCATGGAAGCTATCCTGCTATTGAGACGAGACGTAACCTGGAGGTGAACGTTGATTGTGGGGAGGAGGTTTCAGTTGGGGCCAATATTGTGAGCTTCGGGAAGGAAGTGGGGATTCAAAATTATAACGCAAGTAGAACTCTTTCGAATTGGAGATGGAGGAGAGCGGTGATGGTATCTTCTATGGGTAAAGGGGATCCGAATTGGATGGATTGGCAAAGGGTGGTGTCGGAATTCGCTTTATGTCGATATTTACTGGATTTGAAGCTGATGAGTGATAATAAGGGCATACTCTTTTTCCACTTAAAGGAGGACGCTAGACTGATGGTGGAAGGGGGATCGAAGGGGTTGGGAACTTGGGACAACTGGGCTGGTCGTTCTATAGGTGGTCATCGAATGAGGGGAAGGTGGAATCTCGGGAGTTGAGGGCAGATTGGTGGATTCGGGTGATTGAGCTCCCCATCCATCTATGGAACAAGAGCATTTTCTCTGCCATTAGGGGGTTGTGCAGGGGGAGGTTTGGTAGATGTATATCGGAGGGGGAAAGCTCGGAGTTAAGAGAGGCCCGCATTTTGATTCGATGCTGCTACCTTACCAAAATCCCGAGAGGCATCGGCTTTATCGACCAGGGAAAGCATTTTCAGGTGTCCCTAGTTCCTCTGCTACAACTGGAATCGCCGATTGCTTAGCCGGCAACTGATAATGGTGTGTGAGATTTTTTTGCACCAGTGGACACAAGCAAGCAACAAATGGGGGGAGAGAGATGTGCGTCGTGGTAGCAAGTGTACGGAGATTTTTCAAATTCAAATCCTAACGGTGAGGGGGGACATGGAGGGACAGGACTACAAATAGATTCTAGAGGGAATGGGTGCCTCTAGAGGCAACCTGGACCTAGGGTTGCCCAGGACGAAGGGACATTTTGGCCTGGCTAGCAGCGGCTGTGTGGAAGGCTGTTTGAAGAAATTCGAGAAGGTTATAGGAATATTTGAGGAAGAAGGAAAGGAGGGGCATGAGTGTAATAAGGAGGGGGAGGCTAGTGCTTCCTCGGCAAATGAAGCCAAGGGCAGTATAAGTGATTCCAAGGTGGAAGGAGGGGCTTTAGGGTCCAATATATCCAAAGTAGTGGAATTGGAACTCTCAGACACGATTTTGAAGGGGCTTTTAAGGAATATCACCTGGCAATGCATGAGTCTATTAGAGAGGTGTCCTTGTGGAATCCCATTAATGTGAAAAACAGTGAAGAGCTCGAATAGGGAGATGTGACTGGCATTCAGGTAAGTGGAAGTTCGAAGGATTTTCTTCAATCACTAGTCGTCACGCCTCTACCGATGGTACACAGGCTTGACGCTAGGGATTATTTGGAGTCCGATGGCCAGGTTAGTCTTGATTTGGCAGTTGTGACGACTGACAGGAACTCCAGAAGTGAGGTGGGGGAATTTATTGGAGTGCAAGATGAGGGGGAGAGGGGGAGGAAAGGAAAGAGACCAAAGTCTCCCTGCATGGTGACGTACTTGGGGAGGGATGGCAGGAAGGAATCTACCAAGGGGGTGGGGAGGAGACATGGTCGAGAACTAAGAAAAAGTGGTGGGTTGTTGATGGCAATAATAGGGCTTCATGTGACACAGGGCAAGGCTACTCGGTTCTGGCTCAGAGGACAGGATATGTTGGTCATTTAGATGGTGGCACGAAGGCCTTACAGGTTTGGACTGAGACAGTTATAAGGAAGGACCAAGGTATGTTTGATGTCTGGACAGGGGAAAGTGGGGAGGTTAGGGTTTCTAGCTATAAGGATCCTTTTAGGGCATTTAGGGAGTCTGGAGATACAAAGGGTCCGAGGCAGGGAAGTGCTAAACCTTCTACTCAAAATGGGTTTCCCTTCTCTATTGGGGAATAGGTGAAACGAAGCCATGCTGCCAATTCTTCAAAGGCTGCGATCCAATTGATTGAGTCGACTCAACCAATCTTGGAGGTGTTTGAGTGGGTGTTGGATAAAATTGAGGAGGTTAGTAAGGTGGTGGGGGTCTTGTTTGAGGGAGTTGAACAGGAAGCTTGGGCCCTATTTGCCAAATTAGAAGGCAAGGAATCCTTAAGGGGTCCTACTTCGGGCAATGGTGCGGAGAGAAAGGGGATGGAGGGTGATGAGGGAAACATGGGCTTTACATCGGTTGATCATGCAGCTTAGCATTTTATCTTGGAATGGGGCGCTTGGAGAAGAGAAGGCTAGTTTGAGATATGATATGCAGAAGTTGGGCAGAGATTGTTTTGATTCAGGAATCCAAGCTGGAAGATGTAAATAGTAGGGTGGTGGCAGATTTGTGTAGCTTTGCTAGACCTAGATGGGCTTTCCTCCTTTCGGTCAAGACCTCGGGGGGGTGTGATCATCTTATGGGATAAAGATTAAATTAACGAGGTTTCAAATCGGGTAGACAGTTTTTCTGTGACCCTTACGACTTCTAGGGTGGGAGAGTTAAAATCTTGGTGCATGACAACAATCTACGGCCCTTCTGACGAAGCCCTGTTTAATGACTTCATTGTTGAGTTGGATAGAATCATAGCTTCTATTAACTTGCCTTGGTGTTTAGGGAGGGATTTCAACGAATTTCTATATTCAGAGGAAAGGAGTCGTGATGGGTGGAGAACTGGGGGAATGGATGTTTTTGGAGACTTCGTGGATAGAAACGAGCTTCTCGATCTCCCTATGGCAGGGAACAGGTTCACCTGGTCTATCTTCCAATTAAATCCTTCACTGAGTAGGCTGGATCGCTTCTTGATTTCTATGGAGTGGGAGGAGTGTTTTGCTCTTATTAGAGCGGTCGTGTTGTCTCGTCCTGGCTCAGACCACACTCCTTTATTGATGCAGGGGGGAACACCTAGCTCTGGGCCTAGGCCTTTCAGATTCCAGCTAATGTGGCTTTTTTACCCAGGTTTGTTGGTTGCGAATTGGTGGGGTTCCTTTGTTGTGGAGGGTCCTCCGGGGCAGATTTTCCAGCTTAAGTTGAAGCTTTTGAGGGAGAAGTTTCGGGTTTGGAACAAGGAGGTGTTTGGTCATGTTAGGGCGTGGATGGAGTCGCTTTTAGAGGAAATCAGGGGGTTTGATGAGAAAGAGGAGAATGTCGGTATTTCTGATGAAGAAAGGGCGACAAGACAAGGATTAAAAGAAGACTTTGAGAGGGTGTTTGATATGGAGGAGGTGTTTTGGAAGCAGAAATCTAAAATCCATTGGTTGAAAGGAGACAGAAACACCAAATTCTTTCATAAGATGGCTAGTTGTCGACAGAGCCCCAATGGGATTCATGGGCTTAGGGTGGGGGATGGTTGGATAGAGAGGGAAGATTAAATTCAGCTTCAAATTGAATTGCATTTCTGCAATCTTTATTCTGAGGATTGGAGTGCCCGGCCGAGAGTTGATGGCATTTAGTTTCCCCAACTATTGGAGGAGCAGGCGGTCTGGCTCGAGCGGACTTTCTCGGAGGAGGAGGTCAAGGGAACAATTTGGTTGATGGATGGTGAGTTGGTGACAAGGCTCCGGGTCCAAAAACATTTCATATGGCGTCCTACAATGCATGTTGGGAGACTGTGAAAATCGATTTCTTGCAAGTGTTCGAGGACTTCCATGAGAGAGGTTTTCTTAATAGAGGCAGCAATGCAACGTTTATATCGTTAATCCCTAAAAAGAATGGTGTGGACTGGCTTTCTGATTTCAAACCTGTGAACTTAATTGGCAGCACTTATAAAATTATTTCAAAATGCTTGGCACTGAGGTTGAAGACTATTCTTCATGGTATTATCTCTCATGAGCAAGGGGCTTTTCTGAAAGGGAGGTACATTCTTGATGGGTTCTTATACGCCAGCGAATGCATAGACAATCAGATTCGTCGGAGTAGGACAGGGTTAGTATGTAAGCTGGATATGGAGAAGGCTTATGATCATGTCAACTGGGAGTTTAAGTACTATATTCTTGGGCGCTTCGGATTCAAGGGAAAATGGAGAAATTGGATGTGGAGGTGCTTTAGTCTGGTTTCCTTTTCGGTGCTGGTGAATGGAATTCCTACTCGGTAGTTTGAGGCCTCTAGAGGGTTAAAACAGGGTGATTGCCTTCCCCCCCTTCTCTTTCTTATAGTAGCTGAGACTTTAGAGGCAATACTTTCTAAGGCAAAGGAAGGGCGGCTGATTGATGGGTCTTCGGTGGGCAGGGAGGAGGTGTCAGTATGTCATCTCCAATATGTGGATGACACTTATTTTCAACCGCGACTCCCAAGAGCAAGTATGTATGTTGAGATGTGTGTTTAGATGTTTTGAGGCGGTCAATAGGCTTCGTATGAATTTTGGAAAGAGTGTGTTAGTAGGGGTGGGGGACATTAGGGACATTGACTCCCTAGCGACTGACCCTGGGTGCAGGGTGGAATCTCTCTCTATTCCTTATCTGGGCCTTCCACTGGGTGCGACGTTTAAATCCAAGGAGGCGTGGTGTTTAGTGGTGGATAGAGAGAAGGAAGTTGGCAGGTTTGAGGGATCAGTATCTTTCAAAAGGTGGGAGGTCAACTCTAATCAAGGCCACTTGGCTAGCATGCCGGTGTATTTCATGTCCCAACTTGTCATCCCGGTCATGGTGGCAAACCAAATAGAGAAAATTCAATGGGACTTTCTTTGGAGGAGTGGGGATGAAGACAAAGGTATTCATTTGGTGGTCTGGGATAGGGTTTGCACTCCTAAAAAGAGAGAGGGATTGGGTATTAGAAGATTAAAGACGGTAAATAAAGTCCTTCTGTGTAAATGGTTATGGAGGTTTAGCAAGGAAGAGGAGAGTAGATGGAGGCAGGTGGTAGTTTCCAAGCACGGAGTGAAGGATAATGATGATCCGTCCTTGATGAGATGGCAGATCAGGTTGAGCCCTTGGAAAGGCATTATGAGACTTTTTCCAGAGTTCAAAGCAAGCTTGAGGATGGAAGTGGGAAATGACCAGCTAACCAAGTTTTGGATGGATTTTTGGTGTGATATGGCCTCGCTGAGTAGGGAGTTCCCCTCACTCTTCTCTCTGGCAACCAATCCTCATGCCTCTATTTCGGAATACTTGGATATGCATCATGGTTCCCCAAGTTGGCATCCGATTCTTAGGCGGCCGGCTTTTGACTAGGAAATTCGGACTATTGTTTCGCTGCTTCAATGCCTTGATTCCACGGAGGTGAAGCCGGATCAGGAGGACAGGAGGGTCTGGGTGGGAAGCCACGATGGTAATTATAGCGCGAGCTCAGGTTGCTGTTTTTTTTATAACACAGTAGACCTCCAGATTCCATGGAAGGATATCTGGTACTCTCCCCAGTGCCGTCAAAGATTCAGTTCTTTATGTGGGTGGCTTCTTTGGGGAAGATCTCTACGATTGATATCCTTCGAAGAAAGGGTCTCATCCTAACAAACTTCTGCAACCTATGCAAGCAAGATAGGGAATTTGTGTCTCATATTCTCTTGCATTGCCCCTTTTCTTAGGAGGTTTAGTCTGCCATCATCATAGACTTTGGCATTCGATGGGTCACCCCACCAGACCTGAGTTCCCTCCTGACAGCTTCGAGGGAAAAGGCTTTTTCAGCTAGGGAAACAGTATTTGGCATCTTGTTCCGACGGCGGTTTGTTGGTCTATTTGGCTAAAGCGGAATAGGAGGGTTTTTGAAGGCCATGTTCAGCCGTCCATCCAGGTGTACAATAGAGAGCTCACAAGAAGATTGCTTCTTGGACCCCTCTTTGTAAAGGTTGTGGGGATCTAAGGGCGGGGGACCTTGTCAGGGACTGGAATGGGGTGATTGAGAATCCCATATTTTCGTAGAAGGGCTTTTGGTTGGGAGGCAGCTCTTTTTCTTTGTTCCTCTCCCTTTTTGCTCTCTTCTCTTTTTGTTGGATTCTTTTGGGATTTCTTGTCCCTTTATTTAATAAAAAAAATTCTTCATAAAAAAAAAAAAAAAGATTATGGTCAGCTAGGTTATTTATTTGCATTGTTAAAATCATTATATATTGAGACAGTTTTAGGCATGTAATTCCCCATGTGAAGACCAAACCACTGACTAAACATTCTTGACCCATCCTTGTGCCATGCAGACAGTAGATATGTAAGAAAGCCTGATAGTTAACATCATACAATCAAACCACGCAAATTCAGTTTTGCCCTAATAGAACTCAAACACAATTTCTTAGAAGACATGCGACAGATAAAATTGTTTGAAATAGCAATCAGGAAAAACTAAAGAACCGTGGGGCTTAGCAGCAACCAAGAACCATAAACATCTGAAGAAAAAAAAAAATTCAAACAAAGCAAACATACCAGACACAGAAGTACATACACCAGGCATGAAATTGATGTCAAACTAAGAAGGCAACTCCACATTATAACAAGCAAAGCCGCAGAGCCCAGGCTGCACAATGACCCAAAACCCCGGACAAAACAGTCCTTCCACTGTAGCAACAACGTCAACAGAAACTTCCCAATTTTTACGCACCAACTATAAATCATGGGCCAATGCCGATCGATCCAAAAGACAATTTTGTCTCTGAAACAGCTCACTGCAGTTGGTGTACCTGAGTACACATGCTTCTGTGACTGGAGCCATTTCCATCCTTGCTTGAACAGCCCGATATCTTCCATATTAACTCTTACCTAACTTCCAGAAAGAGCAAACTCACATTCAAAATACTCTTAAGCTTTCATCTGGATTTAATAACAGTCTATTCAAATTTGAAATTCCACAAATTCGCTTGGTGAAAGTAAACCATTAATCCACACCATAACGAGAATTTGAACGGGTTGAAACCCAAAAATGCACTCAACTTGCAGAACTCTAGTTACCCTCGGCCACTCAAGCACTTCTCTTCACGGGTTTTCCGCACCAAATCACAACGCGTTAACAAAATCCAGAAACTTCCACTTCGACAGCATCATAGCAAACTCCCGTTAAAACCCATGAAACACTAAATTGTCACCAGAACCCACCAAAAAGATGGTCATTTTCCGTCAAAGTCAACCCGATTCCTTCACAAGAAAGCTACCAAAAAAGCAACTCATCAAAGCTCTGTTAACTCCTCTTTCCTTTCTTTAACAATACAAGTTCTGGCTTTCCAAACCCTAAAAATCAGCAAACCGAATATTTCCGTCGACTAGATCAGATTTCTTCACATGCTTGGTCTCAATGACCAAGGAAAAGAAAAGAAAAGCCATCAGAACACTTGATTACCTTTTCCCTCCCTCAGCAATGGCGATTTCTAGAAATCCTCGAAATCTCACCTATAAGGGGAAATTCCGAAAAGATATCCACTCCAAACAGGGAAATGAAAAAAAGAAAGGCAATGAAATGTCTTTAATGGAGATTCCCAAAAGAAAACCTACTAATAATCTGTCCTATTAAAGCTATAGAAACCTCAACCAGAATGCAACGAAACCACAGCTCTATTTCAGGCAATGCTCATAGCTTTCAGAAGGACTGATAGAGAGAGTGGGGAGAAGCTTTTGGGAACTTGCATTCATGAATGGCACTGGCCGGATCTAGGGTTGTTAGGTTTGAAACCCAAAATTATTTGAGAAAACCTCCATTATTATTGGTTTTGAGTCGTGAGACAGTGAGGAGTTCACTTGTTGAGCAATTAATCAAGGTAGGTGATCAGCTGTGTATTAAATTTTGCTGTAGGTTTTTGTACCACGAACAAGAAATACCTTAAAAGACAAGCCAAAATACCAATCTTCTTTTCTTGTTTTTTTAAAGAGCTTAGTGTCACTCCCCGTCCCCGCGTGACATGACAACCAGAGGCTCACCAATGGATGATATTTCATCCAATGGTATATATTTAAAACCGTTGGGACGGACTTGATCCCGCCAGGTTTTGGGCTCTATAAAATTTATATATTTCAGGCTCGGTTTTGCGCTGACATATGTTGTGACCAAGCATAATCTAATCACTTCGGGCCTAGACTTGGACCTAGATTCGGCCTAGGCCAACGTTCAACTTGTCTATTCTACACATTCTTTGGGTCAGACAAATCGGGTCCGGGCTAGCCAGGCCCAATTGACAACCCCTTCAAGAATAGAATCAAGTCCTAAGAGTATGAAAATAAGGTCCTCGGTAGTGGTTGAGCTTGAAATTGCTCCGCCCGCAAAGGAACCGTATCCTCTAGTCCACTCCCATGGTGCTCCACTGTGCTCCATTAAGGCAAGAGTGGGCACATGTTCGAAGAAAATGATTGTTGGTGTTTTTGGTTTTGTTCTCCATGATGTTCTGATTTATTTGGACAGATGTCCGCTCCCACCTTAATGAAGCACAATGGAGCATGATGGGATTGGACCAAAGGATATGGCTCCACCCACAAGACAGCATTAATGACTCGTGCGAGTAAGTTCAAATAGGCTCTTGTGAGTAAAACTTCCAAGTCAGCACAAACTGATCAAAATGCTGAAATGGCCTTCACATCCAAGAAAAGAAAGTTTGTACATGATAGGCTAGAGCTTCCAACAAAAGTTATTATATAAACACAACTTCAAAAGGATGTTGAACCAAGCAAAGTTAACCATCAAAGGAAGAAACTCTGGCGACACAACTTGACCTAAGCAAGAAAGACAACACCACTCCACAAGACAACTTGCTCAAAAGGACATTTGCAATAGACTTGTGCAAAATGACTTGACTTGCACAACCAGATCTAAACCGAAGAAATTGACTCGCACAAGAATAAGGGCCAAATATGAGTAAAGGTGGCTCAAACCAAGAAACTGCATCATGCTAAAGTTAAACAAGTCAAGCTGCTCACCTGGACAAAGGTAAATGCTACAAGAAGAAAACCATTCGCATGAGTAGATTCCTTAGATGAATCTCTACTCGCATCAGTAGTAAAGGGACTATACCTCTCATGTTCAAAAGGGACCCAAGCCACGACATATTAAGTGCCAAAGTTTGAAGAAAACGTGCCCTTGGTCAAGCCAGAAGACATCAACATTGAGCTCATTCAGGTTGCCGCTTATATAGGTTAGAAACTAAAAAGTCAAGTGGAGCAACCTAAAAAGGAAAGTTTCCCTAGGTTCACCCACATAGATAGGATCCATCACTCCGCACTTATGCTAAGGGTGAGACTTCTTACATACCTTAAATGGGCAAATAAAAATTGCTTGGTCTAGCAAAGCCCACATATGTTTTCATTATGGTGACCGGTACCAGATCAAGAGGAAGGGGAAGAGGTAGAAACAAGAACAAGGAAGTTGAACCTACCTGAACTCACTCTATGGAAACTTGGAGTATGGCAAGAGAAAGAATTCCAATGATGAAAGTGTAATTCTATGTTGTTTTATCCTAGAAGGGGAGGTGAATAGAATATAATTAATTTTTAACTTTTTTTTGCCAACCAATATACAATTAAACCAATTCAATTTATTTTAGCACTTTGTAGAGATGGTAATGATAGAAGACTTGATGTTCACACAATTAGAACTAGCATGTCAGTGATATCTCAAGTGGGTGATGAGGTGTTTGTGTCACAATGAGAAGAAATGTGAGAAGGATAAACACTGCAATAACATGCAATCACACAAGTCAAGATTTATAGTGGTTATGCATGATGGCCTACGTCCACTTTCTAATACCCACAGTGGGGTGTGTTGATTTTTATTAATAGTTCTACCAATTATTACAAAAGTAATCAACCAAAGTTACTACTCATGCTCCAATGAGCATATACTCCCTCCAATGTCTCTGATGAAGTATTGCAACGCACCCGTTGTCTCCGGCGAGTACTTCACGTCCGACGTCTTCGGCAAACATTCTCAAATAAATGTAATGGTTGTTTATTGTGTGGTGCTTAGCCTTTTTGAAGGCAAGTATGACTATCGGGTTAGCACCGGTTGTGGGAGCTTAAGATTATTGAATCTAAGCAAGGAACCAAGATCTCCAAGGCCTCTTGAAAGAACAAGAGCCTCTCCCATGTCCAGATAAGGGATTCATTGCTCAAGTGAAACACCTAGACACTCACACCTTCCTCTCAACTAAATTTTTCTATTTGCTCAAGATTTTCCCTTCAAGGGTTTGTGATTTTTTGAAAGAGAACAGCTCAACAATGCTCAAGAATGTCTAAAGGAAGTGTCTCATATTCACTAGGAACAAGAAGGGCTTTATAGAGGTGAAAACCAACTCTTTAGAGGACCAATGGGACCTAACGATAAAAAATAAAGCCATTGTCACCTACCTCGAGCGCTCGTGGTACCTCTCACTGAGGGCTCGCCTCTGGTCTTGAGGCCCTAAGGCAGAAACCCCTTATTTCTTGTTTTCTCATGTCGAGTGCTTGTAGGATCACGTGAGCACTTAAGCTATACACTCGCGAGTGTTCGCGGGGTCTCGTGAGGGCTCGAACTCTCCTGCACTTTTTCTTTAGGATTTTAGGCCCTTCTTCCCTTTTCCTTTGCTTGACCATTTATATTTTCAACTTCATTAGGTCTTCTAGCTTGTTATGGAGTTTATACCAAGGGCTTTAGGTATTCGGGCAACCAACCTTTTGAGCCTACCAGGGCCAATGAATCTGACAGGCTTGACACTAATGAGATGGTGACTCTTTTCCTTCACCTTGAGAACCTTGCTAGGCATGATGAGATCTTGACGCACTTGGGGACTTCTTGAACTTGGAGAAGATCTTCTACTAACTCTCTTGGATATACACTAAATGATACATTTGAAAAAAAAAAAGCCTCTACATCAAATATAGAGATGACTTTACAATCTCCCCCTTTGACAATTTCATGACAAAACCCCAAGTACAAGATATCCCAATTGATGTATAGATAAGATACAACATGAGACGGTAAAATGATGTCCTTGAGAAGTACTTTATCTCTCCCTTTTGGTTGGACTAGGATCTTGACAATGCCCTACCAACCTGCATCACCAATTTTATACCCATTCAAATGTTATATGTGTGGCAAGAATATTCAATTGTATATGAGTGGTAATAGATATAAAAAAATAAATGAAAGAGCTCCCCCTTAAAGATATATAAAAGCCAAGATGCAAAATATGTCAAAATAGTATATCAAAATACAAAATATGTGAGCTCCCCCTTAATGTCTTTCTCCCCCTCTTTGGCATGAAAATGGCAATGAATATAGGAGCAAGCATAGAGCACAAACACATGATAAGCAATACAAATGGGGCATAAAATCAAACTGTCATAAAACAAAATACTAAATTCATTGAATAATCATGGAAGGTAAAACTATAGGGACCAAAATATAAAAAGAAGTAATCTAAAGGTCCATTACAGCCACTAAATCATCAAAACATCATTCACCGCAACGTAAGGACTAAGCCTCCACAAATGTGGGATCATCCCCAGCTTCATCATCCTTAGAATCAGAGTCGCCAAAATGAAACTCAGGAAGTGGTAAGAGAGGCTCAGTGTCCAACTCAAGCTGAGCTCCTTGTGACTGAAGACGGCGAGTAATAGCTAACTGGTTTGCGATCATGATGATCCACTTTTTGCTCCAGTTTGCAAAGACCAACAACAATGAATTTTGAAGCCGTCACTAGGGCCTGCATAATCGCTTTAGCTGAAAGAGCCGTCTTCTTAGGACGAGAATTGCAAACTTCTAGTTGATTCATGTGCTTCAAGGTGGCATCAAAGATGGTACCCGTTGGCTTCTCGTAGTTGCAAGAGGGGGAAATGTGATATTCCAAAGAGTGAATGATATAAATAGTCAATAGTCTAAATAGTAGGGTGGTAACTGAGGTATGACTCTTAGCCTCTGTAATCATCTTGTGAATTATGATGGTGGGAACATCGAGTGGTTGGCCACGAAGGACTGCATTGACCAAGTATCCATTTTTTGGGCCCAAGTTGGTGTTGTGATATGTGGGCAACTGGCAGTAAGAAAAGATCAAGTTAATCAGACGATCCTATTCAGTCAATTGCTTTGAAGAAATAGTGTTACACCCACGAGCTTGATGACTAGAGGGTCGAAGAGCTAAATTTTCCTTCATGGTTTCCAGAGTGTCTGGAAAGACAGGATAAGGTGTAGGAGCCTTCGGGTGAGGCAGCTTCAGGAAGGTGGTAGGACGTGCAGGGGTGAGTTCTAGGGTTCTGCCATAAATCTCTGTGCAGATCATTGGCTCCTCACGATTTTGTCTATGCATATTGGCATAGAAAAGGTGAACCGTCTCACGGTGAGCCTTGCTAGTGAGTTGAAGGATACGAATCCAACGAGCTTTAAATTCCACCCAAAGATTGACTTTTTAAAGGACAGATTGCTCGACATACCTCTCAAGGAGCATAGGTCAGTAGATGTGGTACATTTGATACCATTCCTGGCTTCAATCATCATAGAAGCGACGCTCTGGTGATCGTGAAGCTTTGGTGGGCAGACGAGAAGAAGACCCAGACCCTCCTTGAGGTGCAGGAAGTTAGGGAATCGTAGGCTATGGAGGAGGATTCCCTTGTGGAGGTGGTGGAGTGTTAGAAGATGAGGCATTTCTCCCTTTGCCAGAGGAACAAGTTGTGGCTTCCTTTTCATGGTACCAAGGAAGAAGAAGTGATGGAGATGGGGCCACAAGCCCATAGAAATCTTGATGTGGAGGTGAAGATGGAGCAAAGAAACCCTTGGGGACCACCTCATCCGAGCAGGAGAACAGTTCCTCAGAGAAAACCCTAGACAGCTATGAGCAAAAGGGAGAAAATAAGGGATTTAAAAGGGTTGTCGCCGTTGGCGAGCACTCCCCTTCTCTCGCGAGCGCTCGTGACCCCTAGGCATGAGCACTCACAGGTAGTCGAGAGCCCTCACGGGTCTAAAGATGGAATTTGGACCCACTGATACGAATAGGGGCATGGGCCACCTATTTTGGTTATGTGAGACACTCTGGAGTCTGAAAAGAACCCTTGAGTACTTATTAGAGTGCTCCATAATTGTGCGATATCCTAGTGCAATGAGCACATTCCAATTTCTCCTAGAAGATATTCAAATCTCCTAGAATAGAGTGGTTTTGTGAGAATAACGGTCAATTGATCCTCGGTCTTTACATAATCTAGGGATACAACTTTTTCTTCTGCCAATTAGTGGATGAAGTCACGTCAAATGTCTGTATGCTTAGGTTTTGAATATTGGACTAGATTTTTTGAGATGTCAATGACACTTTTTTTGTCTACAAAGAGACTCATAGCAGATTGACTAATCTCATAGTCCTTGAGCATTTGTTGTTGTTTCGATTCTTTGAAAAACTTTATTTTTTTATTAATTTTCATAAAAATATAGATCATGAACATTATTTCTCCCATGATCACCATATGAAATACTAAGATTTAATCAAGGAAGATTAAGAAGAATACC
>JAOXJP010060831.1:0-15676 GCA_025762735.1 Platanus orientalis | reverse complement strand
GCTTGGGAGGGCTATAAAAGGGGGAGAACCCCTCAGTTGCAAACCACTCAAGGAGTTTGAGAGCATTGTAAGCATTCATAGAGAGATCAATAAAGCTTTCTACATTTCCCTCTACGTGTGGTTCTGAGTTCTCTAACACTCTAAGTGTTGGCATTGAGAAGGCTGACTTGTCTACAAGCGAGAGTAGCGCAAGTGCCGCACAGTCTAAGGAGTTTGGAAAAGCTAAGTCCGTGACACTAGATTGCTGATGTCATCCGAGTTTTAACATCGAGTTAACCAGAAAGTCAGACGAGTTGAGTAACTCGGACGAATTTTTCGAGTCACCAACGAGTTTTTAAATACTGTTCCAAGGCATTTGTAACCATGAGGTGATGGTTCCTAATGAACTAATTCAAATTTATACTGATTTGTTAACTACAATTAGAAATGAAGTCATCTTAGGTTTTTCTATCAAATGAAATGACTTATGTTATCAATTACAAATCGCTGCAAATCTGAATGAATTCATTACAAACCATCCCATTATGGTTACAAAAACCTTGAGAAACTCAAATGAAATGATTTCATTACAGGTGGCTGCCAACCACAGCCTTATTAATTTCTATTACAATAAGGCCCTTGGAACCTCCTCTTTTCGTGTTGGTAGCTGAAGCCTAGTAAGGAACCTCATTGCTAAGATGAAGTACGTGAACCCAGGTCATTCGCAATATAAAGAGGCAGAATCCTTTTCAGGTTTTAAAAAGGTGACATCAACCCTTTGTAATAGGCATAGTGAGTACGTAAGGAGAGAAGAGTGAGCCCATTGCTTCGAAGGGTGTTGAAATAAGCATGGGATACCACTTTATCTCTCTCTATATATATTATTAAAGGTAACATGTCTTCGATTCGGTGGTTTTGATTGCTTCATGCCATTCTAACGTCCACTTTATGCCTTGAGTTAATTGAGTAACCACCTCTCTCTTTCTCTATTTCTCTCTCATTCTCATGGCACTGACTCTCTCATGCACTCCTCTCGTGATTCTCTCCGCACTCACTTGGTTCAGAAAAGAGAACAACATTTGGATAAAGATAGAGACTTTTTGCAATTTTACAAACTTAAAATTTCTCATATTTCACATTATTAGAAGAGCAAGGAAGGAAAACTATAACACATTTTTCCATGCCTCGATAACTTTTTGACAAATTTTAGAATGTCGGCGCCCAATGAAATTTCTTATATTTGCCCTTATAAAGTGTTAGGCATATGTCGTTGTCCTTCCATTTTAATACTAGATTTTTAGAATGATTGCATCTTGACAAGGTGTGAATGCGAGGATCTTTTGGTCATTGCAGCACTAAGCCTTTTGGTCGTCTTCACCTTTAATAAAATAAAATAAATGGGGGCCCAATCATTTTCTCATACGCCGGTTGATATCCTCGGCACACCCCCTTGTGCGATGCCCCGTGACACAAGGGGACGGGACCCATTCACTTTTGGGGGTAATGGGACATCCCAAAAGTGAACGAGTCCTATCCCCATCACCCAAAAGTGACTGGGCCCCATCTCTTTATGTCTTGCCTCACACAAGGGGGCGTTGCTGAGGATATCAATCCCCCATACGGAATTGTATTGACAAGATTTGTACACATGAGGTGGAGGGTAAAAGGTGTTCACGCCTTCCATAATTCATCGGCTTATATCCTATTGGCACATGATTGTCTCCAGCAGATGCAAGAGGAGAGCGTTGTGGCATCTATGATGTCTGACACATGTCCTGTGTGAACTGTAACACACTGATAAAAAGTAAATTCTACTGGTTACTTTTATCATTTAACTAGGAACGCAGTCACAGATTTGTTGTGACCCCTAAGGTCAGACTGACATCTGGTTTCGATACTAAAAAAAGTAATTTACACTTTTGGAGGATGCTTTTTACTTTTTGGGCACTGGTGCCTGGCCCCTCATGCCACGGGTTGACATAAGGGGTTCGCACCTAATTCTTGGGCCGGACAATCATAACTTTTTCCTTCTATTAAAATAAATAAATAAACAAACTTATCCTCTTTACTTTTGACAATTGTCAGTGCAAAGACCTCTGTCATGGGGCAAAGTATAGCCCAGTGAAAAGCATGAACAATCCAATGGTTTCTATTTATACAACAAAATACAATGATGATGAGCTTTGAAGAGGATGTAGGCTAAAAAAGAAAATGGTAGAATGATTGTCTGTTTTGAGACAGACCTCTAAAGACGTGTCATTGATCGACACAAGAAGTGTTTTTTGAATTTAATGTCTTTTATTGACCACTTACTTTTTCAACTGAACATTTTTTTGGACCTTTTTAACCTTAATCTGTTTATAATTCACCGATATACAGGCATTTTTATCACAGATCATTTGCTTAGAAAAACAAAAAAACTGTACACAAAGCTAGCCTAAAGGATCCCCCCATCAGATACAGATGTTTTAGATTGGGTATGTTTGTCTATGTGACAGAAAACACATTAGTATAAGGATTTTTATTCAAAAGGATCCCTAATGAAAGGGAACAATTTTCAATTCGGAATCGAATCCAGATGACACCTTACTCCACCTTGTATTGTTTGCATGAACCACATCTGGCACAAGTGCTGCCTTGAGTGTTTACCAAATGTTCTGTGATAAAAATGCCTCTATAGTGTATATGGTGAACTAGCTCCTCTATTCCAAATGTGAAAATAATAGGAAAGTAGCCCTTGAAAGGGAAGATAAAACATGAGATCAAAGGTTCATTTCTTCAGTGGGAGCCGAAATGACTCGACTCCTAGTTGCCCAAATGTTTTGAGGGTAAAACCCATGTGGATTACAAATTTGATATTTGTAGCTCCTAATTATCGATTATGCCCTCGGTGATCTCGTTAAATGCCCATTTATTTAAGGCTAATATTGTCCTTTTGACAACAACCAACGATGATGTCTAGAAAGATACTTTTCGTGGTCTATAATCACAGTTGTAATGCAATCTGAAAAGTAAATTATTAGGGGATTAGAGGTAGGATTGTTTGGTTTTTGGTTTAGAAATGAAATTTTGGTAACAGATTTTCAAAACAACAATACAATCGGCTAGTTTTAATTTTATGTTTAATATGATTTTAACAATAAAATCTATAATTACTTGTAGCAATAAGAATATATTATAGTCATTGTCAAAACTTAATTTTTGCTGTATTATTTAACATATTAAAAGGATTCTTAGAAGGTGCTAGCTTGCTGAGCTGGTAAAGTCAGTGGGCATAGGTCTCATATTCTCTACGCCGCCCTCCTTGTGCGACTTTGTGAGCCAAGACACAACGGAGGTATCATTTCACTTTTTGGAGATGTCACATCACCCCCCAAAAGTGAAATGATACTTCCCCTCTGTCTCGGTTCATGAAGTAGCACAAAGGGGGGTGGCGCAGAGGATACTCCCGCATTCGTACCACATATATGGGGGGAGTATCCTCTGCACCGCCCCACCTTGTGCAACATCGTGAGCCGAGCCAGAGGAGGGTATCATTTCACTTTTAGGGGGTGATGTGACATCCCCAAAAAGTGAAGTGATACTCTCCTTGTGTCTTGGCTCACGACGTCGTACAAGGGGGTGGGGCGGCGCAGAGGATATGAGACACATATATATGGAAGGTGCTAACTTGCTGAGCTGGTAAAGTCATGGGCGCTGAGAGCAAGACGGGGATGTGGATGCGGGAAGGAGGGGTATTTTAGGTAAAAAAGAGTATAAAATGAAAAAAAAAAAAAAAATTGAAAAGAGGAGGATTTATAAATTTAATCGGTAGCTGTAGAAGCTCCCAATGTGTAAAACTGAGTATTAGCATTTAAGATTTGACACTATTAGAAAATATTCTTTTAAGAAACTGCTACTTGTCCGAGTTTCCCGTTAAATTTATTAAAAAAGAATTTATTTGGTGAAGTTAATGAGATTGTTTTGAAATAAAATGTTCTGTGATGAAAATGTGTCTGTACTGTGCATGGTGAGTGATAAGTTGACATGTATTGTGTTTGAGATTAAAAACATCCGGCTGAAAAAGTATGTGTTTAAAAAGAGACACCAAATACAATAACCCATCATGTGTCAATCAATGGCACGTTTATAGAAGTCTGTATCAATATAGACAATCATTCTCCGATTATTTTTTACAATTTTGTCCTAGTGTTCCTATAACGTGCATTCAAGAATTAAAGTTAGCCTATAAATAAAACCTCTACCTTGAATCCATGTGATAACAAGCGGCCGTTTAGTAACCAAAATATTTGTCAATTATATTTATTAACTTGAGGGGAATTTCTTGTGTGTGTGTGTGTGATGGGGGGGGGCGAATTTATTAGATGAAGTTAACAAGATTATTTTATGCAAATTTTGCCCAAGTGTTCCCTCCAACCCCCGCATTCATGAATTAAAGCTAGTCTATAAATAGAAAAACTGCAATCTCTACCATGAATCTATATGATACATGAAGTGTGAAAGAAACATGGATGAGTCAACAAGGTATCACATAGCTCATTACTAATGGCGTTAAATATTTGTTTTAGGTTAAATGGAAACCTATTTCGTTAAATAAAGATTGTTTGAGGAATTTTTTTTTGGGAAGGGGGTTGTAATAGAAACCTATTTCGTTAGGATTTGATTCAATGAAGGTGCCATGGAAACCTATTTAGTTAGGATTTTGATTGAATACATGAGATGCCGCTTCTTCATGTCAAGTTGGAATCCCACTTAACTAACACTCATGTCTGATCTACTTCTGGCATAAAACCCTTGTGACACCGATCCGGCGGATAAACCAATGCCATATTACCCTTAGGACCAATTAAATAGTACTACTTTTATTTTATTTGTTCATATTTCTTTACTTGTTTCTTGCTAAAGGGTACCCTGAACAAAACCGATATATATATATATATATATATATATATTTTTATATTCAAATGGCTTGGAGGCGTGGGGTGCACTGTAATTATCCAAGTAAGTCACCAGCCTCACCTTGGAGAGATCATGCAAAACTCTATTCGGTTATTGGTTTTCGGATTTCATTACTAATCTCTCTAATATAGATAGCGACGTTGTGACGGGAGAAAGAGATGACATGAACCGCTTCTGCCCCTATTCCTAGCCTTGTTTATTTGGCATTTTTTTTTTCTTATTTCTTTCTTCATTGAAGTTTCAACCCCCCCCCCTTCTCTCTCTCTCTCTCTCTCTCTGGTTCTGGTTTAAGATTCAATCAAAGAGATCGAAGCTCTTTTCGCAACTCGGGTGTCCTGAAAAGCGACGAAGAGGACCCAGTTAGTCATGGATTCCTTCGTTGTGGCAGAATTTCTAGCGTCTCCTCTTGGTATTTGCATCTTCTCTCTCTTTCTCTCTTTCCATCTATATTTGTTTATGTTTTATGCTTTCCTTATTTGTGTTTATTTTGTTCTTCTCTTTTTGTTTATATGTTCTAAAGTTGTATTTTTTGCAGGAGGAGAGAAGTGGGGATTTTTGTGGTAATGTGGAGGGAAGAGGGCTTACATATTGAACCATGGATTCTTCTTTTGAGGGTAAGATCCTGTTTTTTACTTGACTTTTCGTCCCTTTTTGGCAATAATTTTGCGGCAGCTTTGTGATTAATGTGTTTGGGGTTTTTGTTAACTTGGTCACGGGGAACTTTTACTTATTTTCTTTGATGGAAGAGCAAAATCTTGAAACTTGTTATTTACATTCTCGATTTGTTGGGATTTGTATAGTTTGTGATGCGTTTGTTAAGGTTTATTTGATCTTTTCCAAAAAAAAAAAAAAAAAAAAAAAAATAGGTTCATTTTTTTTTTCATTGGATCTGGGTATCTGTCAAAAAATCGTCATTGTTTTATCGTTATTATTATTACTTTGGTTTTATTAGAGATTAATAAAAAATTGAGATTAACCTTCTTGTCTTCTTTTTGTAATGTTCTGATTTCCTTAATGAGATGCATGCTCATTCTGACTCTTTGAAGGGTATCGGCCAATTCTTTCTCTTTGGAACCATCGAGTCTGAGACTTATTCTCTTTTATATATAGATATATATATTTCTTTTTATTCATTAATTTGGTTAACTTCATTTGATGTGATATGAGTAGTTTAACAAGCGTGGTGTTGCCCATTAACTTATTTCCTTTTAATCTTAGATGTGAATTGGGTCTTTATTGATGTAGGGAAAGCACGCATATATTATTTATGTAATTGGGTGAAAGATGTGGTGAAAGCAAGCATATATTATTTATGTAGTTGGGTGATTCTATTAATGCTAGTCAACCCATTTGTTAATTTTTTTTTTTTTTTGCTTTTTGTTTTTGTTTTTTATTTTTTATTTTTGAACTGTTCTTGGTTTTTAATTAATTTGGTCAGTAACGTTTTAATAAAACTAGATAAATAAGAGAATTCAAGCAAATAAGTAGTTCATAACTTTGCCCTGGTTGGTTCAACCAGAACAAGGGAAGCATGACTAAGATTCAGATGTGATATGTTAATTAGCTGAATAAGCATTCTTTCTTGTTTTCTAATTATCATTTTGTCATTTGTTCTTTTTTAAATATAAAAGCTATAGGGTTGTGGATCTACATCGTGTTTCAGTGCGTAAGAGGTATATATATGGGGATATTGAAAAGTTTTGGTTTAAGGAATTGCCATTATTTCTAACATGAACAATCTTATCTGGTTTAATTTTAAGTGTCTTTTCTGTTTAATAAATTATCTGTATAATGTTTCTTAAATTTTCTATATATTATGGATATTTGCTCAGCAAATATGTTTTGTTGACCTGTTTGATTCTTTTATGGGACAATGGCAGCTGCATGTACATAACAGTCGTTTCATTCTCCTGCTTTTCAGGATTCATGCTTGATCCATCAAAATGCAGTAAGTTGAGTATGGAGGAGAAGAGGGACATTGTCTATGAAATATCAAAGTGGTCACATGGTGCCCCTGAAATGCTACAGTCATGGAGCCGTCGGGAGCTCTTACAGATCCTTTGTGCAGAGATGGGAAAAGAAAGAAAATATACTGGCTTGACAAAGTTCAAAATGATAGAACATCTTCTCAGAATTGTATCAGAGAAGTCCAGTAATTGTGTGGATGGAGCACAACCTGAACCACAGCATGCACCTGCAAACAGCCAAAGCACTTCCAAGAGGCAGAGGAAGACCCATCCATCTCGACTTCCCATAGCAACAAACCATTTCGCCACCAGCAATGGTAATGATGATCAAGGTCATGCCATATACTGCCAAAACTTAGCTTGCAGAGCTACCATGCACAGGGAGGATGTATTCTGCAAGAGATGTTCGTGCTGTATCTGTTATCAGTATGATGATAACAAGGATCCTAGCCTTTGGTTGGTTTGCTGCTCAGAGCCTCCCTATCTGGGTAATGCATGTGACATGTCATGCCATCTTGATTGTGCTCTTAAGCATGAAGGAACTGGCATTGCTAAGGTTGGACAATGTGGAAGACTGGATGGGAGCTTTTATTGTGTATCTTGTGGAAAAGTGAATGATTTACTTGGGTAAATCTTCTATGTGCTTCATCTTTCTAGTTCCTGTGATAAATTATACTTCTCTGTGAAGATATTAGTGTTTTTCTTTTTTAAGTTTCTACTTCCATATACAAATTGCATGGTCCTTGTAAGTTTTTCAATTTATGCTTTTGATGTAGGACGAACAAGGGTTTTGAGAAAACTCAAATTCTAGAGTTTCTGAATTGGCTGAAACTATTAGGGCTAAATTTACTGAATTTTGTTGTATAAAACACATAGGCCAAGGGCTGTTCTACTAGAGTATAATGGGAAGAAATTAGGGTTTTGATAACTAGCTTAAAAAAAAAAATTATATTAATAAAAAAATTATAAAGCTGAAGAATTTGGAATGAGAAGAAGAATTTGATTACTATAATAAACTGAAAGTTAAACCCAATTGAAAAGATAGATCAACAAGTCTCACCTACTCGCCTCTCTTCAACAGAAGGGTTATAGTTTCACTAACTCTTTATGCAAGGTCTAAGTAGTCACATCACTAAGAAAACTTGCAGTAGAATTTCACGCTTCAGTAAGCTTGGGAGAAATTTCCTTAATTGATAAGTAGTGAATACAAAACTTTTTAGCCACTAGTTATAGGCTGATTAAGCTAAACATTTAAAGTTATAATTGTCCAAACTGCACATAATTTTGGCTCCCATAATAGAAACTAATGTTGACCCTTGACCAAACTAGACTTTAAAGTCTTACCAGTTTTGGCCCAATTACAAATACAACGCAAGAAATAACTGAAATTCTTAAACCCAAAATGGAAAGTAAATCAAAACTAAACTATAACCATTCAAATTAGAAATTGGTCCCCTTGGGTTGTGTTTAAAGACTGTACTGTCAACCTAGTTCAAACCACATGAGAGAAAGGGAGATTAAAATTATGATTGGACTGCAATCTAGGGAATCACTTCCTGGGTCTGCTACACTTCCTCTCAATGCATTGGAGCTTCTTTTGGTCTTGTGGGTGTACACCCTAGGGGTAATAGGTTGATTCCCATCAGAGTGTTGGGAATCATGCTAGTTTTATTAACTAAATCGTTCAGAATGAAGTTTAAAGTTATTCTATTTTTAGTTCATTTGTTTTCTATTGATGAACTAGTATTAGTCTTTATTAATAGGAGTTAACTTAGGAGGGTGAAGTTTGTTCAAGTACTTTTGGAATGTTGGAAATGATTCTAGCCTTTTCAAATAATCCTGCCCTCATCATTGCTCCTCTGATTGACTTCATAATGTGTCGATTCATTCTGAATATGAGTTCTTATTGTACAATATGCTAGTTTTGTGATTTTGTGCTGTCGAACTGTTACTTGCAGAGTAATGGTTCTCTTTATACCATAATTTACCTTTACCCTTTACTTGCTAGATATAATTAATGGGATAACTTGTACCCGTAGGAATGCTTAAAAGTTGAGACCAAGATTACATTTAGGAAATTGCTTGAGATATCTGTCAGTTGTCTTTTGTCTAAAATATTTGAAGATATGAAGCATGGAATCAAGGATCAGCCAATCCCAACCCAAAGCAAATTTGGGATCAAGCAATCCAATCTGGGATTCTGTTTAGCCCAATTTGACCATTTAACCCTTTGTTATCACCACCAATTCACATCGGATCAGCTGATTCAATATAACTTTGGGTGCGATCACTATCCGGATCTCTAAAACTATGGTTGTCAGCACATACCTGTATACACAAATTACATAAAGAGGACTAGGCATTGCTATGATCACCAAACTTAGATAATTAAATAGGTGTAGATCCATAAAATATATAATAATAATAATAATAATAATAATAATAATAATAATAGTAAAAATAAAATAGGTGGGTGTGACTTAGTGTTTGGCTTGCCATTTTGTGAGAGATACAGCTGATACTGGTTCTTATGAGTTGTGGCAAGTTTCTATTTTTAATTATTATTTATTTTTTTACTTTCATAATGACTATGTAGTAACTTGGTTGAGTGACCTGAGTCTAGTGAATAGCAATTTAATACCATTCAAGTCTACTTGGATTATATCTTCATTTTGGTTTTTTATTGCCTTGAACTTTGAATATAAGGATAATTAGATTGGGAAACATAACATTAAGAGAGGAAAAGTCTATACGAATATGGATAGGCCTTACTATTTTTATCTATTAGTATTTGTAGTTTATGGAGGACATTCATCTGTAAATTCATGTTCTAGCTAATCCATTAATAAATTATTTCACTAGGTCTTGAAGTATCAAACATATTGTCCAATTGAACTCTATGCAAGGGTGTTGCTTGTACCCTTCCTCAATATTTAGTTTGATTGCACTATCCTTGATGTAGTGGACATCTGATTCTCCTAGTTAAATTTTTTTTGGGTTTGATTGAATTGTAAGAAATGATGCCTCATAAAATCTGTTCCCATTTAACTTTTTAATTGTTTTGATTCTTGAATGATTTAATGTGTATATGAGTTTTCACTGTCACTTTTTTCAAGTGTAACATCAATACAAGTAGCTATTTTTATTTATTTATTTGATGAATATAGAAGTTGCTATTTAATACACCTTCTTTGTAAGCAGTTGCTTCCCTTCAATTTTATCTGTGATGCTAAGCATCCAATTGGGGAAGGAACTGCTTGAAAATTAAACTAGGCACACTATTAAAGTGACACTATTCATTAGTTACTTTTCATGTGTTAATTGTAGTATAAGGTTTAGTAGTAGTCTTGCATAAAGAACCAAATCATGATGCAGGAACAAGCCCCCCCTTTAACAGCTATGCAATAACAACACCAATTTTTTTTTTTTTAAAGTAAATTACAATGAAAGAACACCCTTTCTCTTGTGGGACAAATGGAAGGAATCTATTTTTCTCACCAAGTATATAATTAAAATTACAACTTTTTTATGGTCAAAGCTTTTCTTTATCGTTGTTTATCCTTTTTGAAAAGAATCAAAGGAAATTGCACCATGATTTTTTCTAAAGGATTGACTTTTCATATTGACATGTATTGGATGCTGAACTCTGTTGGATTAGTTTGAAACTTTGGATTTCTTTTGTTTTATCCATCTTCACTTGCATGACATAAATACATTGACCGTTTACTTAAACTTCCATTTTTCCACTACAAATTTCTATGTAGAAATTATAATTTTTTTTGGCCATTCATTTATGCCTTTTTTTTTTTTTATAAATTATGGATAACATTCGTAAAATGTCCCATCATATGATGTTATTATTGTATTCCAAAGATTATAAGACCAATGAAATATGAAGGGTTTTTCTTAATATGGAAGTTGCTTAAGTAAGGACATGCAAAGAGATAAAGTTTTAGTTAGGATTAATGGCCAGGGATTCCCTGAAGTGACAATTTCCATTACCTTGGTTCAGTTATCTATAAAGAGGGAGAGATTGAGAAAGTTCTTCCTGGTGGCATGAGAATGGGGTAGCTGAAGCAATACTCTTCTGTAGATTTTTATAAGATACTAAAAAAAAAACTTTGATTTTGTATTAATTAATAAATGTTGAATGTGTACAAATAAAAAAGGGGAAAAGGGCTCCTTATTTAAGACGAATGGCTAACAAACACAAATGTATATCTAACTGAACACATCTTAAACAAACTAACGAAAAATGTTCTTAAAGAGGAAAGGATAATTTTGGCAATGCTATTGGATTGGAATGTGGAGTTTCAAGAACACCATGTTGTGTAGCCTAGGTGGGAATGTGATTCAAGATCCAAAGGGAAAAGATTCCTACACTAATTAATTAAGGAACAAAAGCCTAAAGATTGAATCTTGAATATTAAAGAATATTGGAAATTAAAATAGGGTATGAAAATTGGGGAAAAGTATTAATAGGTGTATGGGGTTAGGATGATGATAGTTGTAGAAGGAATTGAGGTTTGAATAGCTAGATTAAGAGTAATTAGAAAAGTTAAGTTACTGTAAATTTTCTGTAGCAAAGAAAAGTGTAGACAAGAAAAGAGAAAACAAGTAGAAAAGATGAAATAAAGAGAATGAGATTCAAGAGGATGATGTAGATGAGATAAAGGGAGGAAGAATAGAGGGTAAAGAATAAAGAGAGGGTGTTGCAGAAAAATTAAATAAAAGAAAAAAGATTAGAAGAGAACAGAAAACGTGAGATTAGTGGAGAAGAGAAGAGAGAAAAAGAAAGGAAGAATAAGAGAGAGAGGTGCTCACCTTCACATGTGAGAGATGGGAGAGTTACTAGTTCAGCCATGAGGCTCCAAAACCCACATCAAATCTTTATTTCAAAAAAGTGCCGCACAACTTTGTTTGAGGTTTATTTATAAGCCTTTTAAGAAATTGGACCAAAATACCCCTCATAGAGGGTTGTACAACTAGTAGTCTAAAACCCTTATTAAAACTTAATAAAAACAATTAAAAAACTTTTCTAATTAATTCCTAACTCCCTACCCATGACTCATACAGCCTTATTACATAGAAATCACTCATAGACCCTTCTCCCCCAAGAAAAAAAAACATAAAGAAAATAATAAAATAAAGATTAAAATTGTGAACAGCATGTAGGTCACTTGGTTTTCTTTGGTTACCTTGGTCTTAGCTTCCACATGGGTTGATACTTCTCTAACCAATGGAGGGCTGCTGCACCAAAATGTTGAATGGATTTGACAATACTTGGAAAGACTAATGTAGCCGCAGTGAAGAAACTATTTGTAAGCCTATTTAAAGGCCACCTACGTTTGAATAAAGTGGTGAATGATAAATTAAAGAATTTTGTGATATTGGTGTGTGGCCGTGGGGCCCTATCTATTTCTCTTTCCTTGGCATGAGGTGTGTCTAATGATTCCTCTCCTCTATCTCTTTTTCTCTATCATCTATAATCCCAACGTATTCTCCTCTTCTTTCTGTCACAACCCCAATCCGAGGTTCGTGTTTGGGACTGAATCCGGATTGGACATTGGATGACACACCCCGAACCCGTATCTTGCCACGGGGAGATCTCATTTCCGGAGTGTGATCATTGCCCTTCTTTTTTTTTTTTTTTTTTTTCTGAACAAATTTTCTCATTTCATTTTAATCCCTTTAAGTCCCATTATTCAAAAAACATTGCAGCGGAAGATAATACATAAAGTCCAAACCATTCTCATTTACATATAACTCTGGATTTTTCATATGTTTATCATTAACATTACCAATTTGCAGCGGAATTATTAATAACAGCATGTATCCACAAATCCAAAGTCAAGTGGAATATAAACTAAATCAATCAAATATAACCAATTTCAGCGGAAATTAAAGACATTCATCCATAAGGTGATCTATCTAAGATAATCTCATACTATCCATATATTAAAAGATGCATCTCACATGGGCATTGGAGGTGTCCTTATCTAGATGGCCATCCCATTGCTTATTGCAGTGGGAAGCTTAATGATGCAAGACAGCAGTATCCTACTAATGATAAGGAGTTCTATGTAGCTGTTGTGCAAACACTATAACATTAACATCATTATCTATTTCATAAGGAGTTTGTTTTGTATTCAAATCATTAAGCACTTAAGTACCTACATTCTAAAAAAAAAAAGAAAAAAATTAAGTTCAAGACTTGCTGATGTGGACATTGAAGACCAAGTGGGATCCACACGTGGCTTGGTGGAGTCTACATGAGGAGATCTCCAGAGGACTTTCTTTGCCACACCATTTGGAGTGCATAGTTTCTGATTAGAGTCCATAGTATGATGGTCATGATGGTCATTATGATTATTGTTTTTGGGTGTTTTAGGCAGCCTGTATTTATCTTTAAATAAGTGTTGGTCGACAGCTTTGGTAGTGCCCCTGATTTGGGTTGTTTTGAATGTTTTTTAGCAAGTTATGTTCTAGGTTTCTAATTTAGGTAGCATCCTATTTCTTTTGTTTGTTGGTCTTTAAAAGAGAGGTCTCTATTGTAATTGATTATGCATGAAGGAATAATAAAAGTTTTTGGAAGGAGGCTCTTGGCTATTCTTCTCTAACCCACGACTGGGTCTCTCCATGGTGGGATTCCATGGACTCTAAGTGGGATGCTTAGAGCTGGAATCCTGAGACGTGGGGTTTTCCTTATCAAGAACCAGGTAATCTCTTCTTCACTTATATCTTTTTCTTCTTCTTCTCATGTTTCTTCTTTTTTTCTTATCTTTTCTTCATCTTCTTTGTGAACACTTGCTACCTGCAATTTTCCACCATTAAAGACCTTGAAGAACCTTTCTTTATTGTGTTTCTTGAAACCCCAAACCTTACCCAACATCTTCCCCATTGTTTTCATCCCTCCACTCCAAGAGAAATCTTCTCTTCTTGTGGCAGCATTAGATGGGGGTTTTCCCCACTGTGTTCTATCATGAACCCAGGAGAATTACTCCCTGTCCTGCGGCACGTTAACCCCTGATTTTTCTGTTGTTTGCCTCTAGAAAATCCTTAATCTCCATCAATCATTACCTGTGGCAGCATCAGATTAGTGTTCCTTCATTGGGTTTTTGATCTAGACTGAAATTCCCTTAGTTTAAGGCTTGTGGTATAATCAGAGTCCTATTTAACTCTAATATGGGACTATAATCAGACATGTACAACTCCGCTGCTTGAATTCCATAGAACCAGCTTCTGGGCACATAATCTTAGTTTCTGTTTGGCATCAGATTAAAGCTCTGTTATACTCTTCTGATATCTGTGAAATCAGCTCCCATTGAATTTATAGCCTGTTAAACAGCTCCATACTTCCAGCCTATACCCTGTTTTGTTACCCCTTTGTCAAACCTCTGTTTTGGGACTATATCCAGTTTCTGAACCAGACCAGATTTATCCTTTTGACACCACCTATAGTCCCTTGTTAAACCTGGTTCCATATACTACCCAGCCCAGCAGCACCCCTGTTATAATTTATAAACTGCTGTTACAGGTCCCATCAAACACATAATATCTTGCTGTGTCAGTCTTTAAACCTGAACCTGTAATCAGCCCTGATCTGACCCTGGTTAGCCCAATCCCTGCCTGTTTGAGACCTCCCCGATTACCGCTGTATTCAGCCTGTTACATCCTAAGTTACTGTCTACTTATTGACCCACAACTACCCCATCTTGTGACCTGCTGTTTCAGAACCCTTGACTTTCCTTCATAAGTCCTTGATCTTACATACATCTGTCCTAACATTCTTTTGGGTCCATTACCCGCAGGATACAACCTTTCTCTTGGTTGTCCTGCATCACTTGCCAAATGAAGTGCTTATTTTCAAGAATCGACTTTCATACTTAAACGCAAGGCTAGTGTGAATGTAGAGCAGAAATGTGCATATCCTTCATTCAATGACAGCGAAAGTTGTTGGGTTCGAACAATTGAATTGGGATTACCCAAGCAACAAAGATATTGGTATTATTTATGATAGCATTATGACTAGTTAGCAGAATGTATATTCTACCTTTTCTATACATGATGGGTACCTTCTAAAGATTATGCGTGCCTAGTATTTATCTTAAGTAAACAAATGATATGAAGCTACAATTTGGTGGTTCAGAGTCTTCAGACATTTTGGGCCTGATAAGACTATTTCTTGATGGAAGATCATATCTATTGACCTAATTTGAAATGTAATGTTGCCAAAAAGTGGTACAACAATGCCATGTCTGTTAGATCTGCAAGGGAAGAAAGCACAACACTGGTTTGTACATTCCATTGCACATATTACATGAGCCTTGGCAAGATCTTATATGGACTTTGTTCTTGGATTACTAAGAGACATGATTCCATTTTTATAGTGGTTGACTAGTTTTTAAAGATATCTTATTTTCTAGTTAAAATTAAAGATAACTAACTGCAAAAAAAAATAAAAAATAAAAAGATATCTTATTTTCTACCCTGCAATAAAATGTTTGATGCCACGCATATAGCTATGATTTTCTTTAAAGAAGTAGTCTGCCTTCATAGCCTTCCAAAAACTATAGTGTTTGATCATGATGTGAAGTTTTATATATTACTTTGGAAGACATTGTGAAAATCTCTCAATACAAATCTTCAGTATTCTAGTGCCCTTCATCTTCAGATAGATGGGCAGCTTGAAGTTGTGAATAGAAGCTTGGGTGACTTAATGAGACGTCTTGCTGGAGATTACGTTAGCAGATGGGATCAAATACTGCTTG
>JAOXJP010060820.1:0-15677 GCA_025762735.1 Platanus orientalis | reverse complement strand
ACCGATTGGAACAAATAAGAAATGTTCTTAGTGAGCTTATTCTATGCGTCACTAATTGGGTCTAATTTTAGCCCTTTTTCGCTAATTTTATTTGATTTTGGAGCAACCATATCTTCATCAAAGGTGTCTTTCTTCATCTGGTTTCCCTACTTGGATAAGATAGATTCTCATGGCTGATCAATTACAATGTGAGTTCTCTCTGAAGATGTGGCTGTTCTTAGAGACATTCGGGCATCAATGGGTTATATCACAGCCACCCCTCACAGATCTTATCCCCCCTTGGTAGTTAAAACTTAAAAGTTTTAGCCTAAGAAATCAAATTGTGAAGGTGAGAAGCAACACTCCAATCTGACTCGAGAAATATAACGCCAGTACCAATCAACTTGTGTCCATGCATGTCTAAAGGTGTCTCAGTAAATATATAGATCTAAGGAGGGTGTTATAGTAACTAGACAACAAATAAGCGATCTATGTCTTCATCAAAATACCCTTTGTTAGGCATTGTGTCACGTGTAGTGTTGGATTAGGTATTGGTGACTAGTGCTATCTCTCCATTCTGGCTAGAGATTCTTAGAACCCGTCTATCCCATAGGGTTAATGCATCACTCTTCTCCAAGCTCAGGACAAGCAATACATCACATTCTGGAATCAGCAATCCTGACCCATACTGAACCCAACCATTAATGTCCCACCCAAAAACAATTATGATCAACTCAGGCCCAATTTACCAAAAATTTAAAAAAGACACTAAAGTCCAGACCCCCAGTTTAGGATTCTGGGTGGGAGCAATATGTTTATCTACTTACACATCCTCCTGCCGATGTTCATAGGATTAATCAGGCCAGTAATATCTTCTTCGATGAACCGAAGAAACATCAAAGAGAAAGAGAGAGAGAGAGAGGCTAAATGTTATTATCCAGTATATGATTATAACCATTACTATTACTATTACTATCTAATATCATCCTATAGAAAACAAGAAAAAAAATCATCCCGCAAGAATTTAGCCAAAAAAAAGCATTGAAAAACAGAAAAATGAGTTCCCCTTATAAGATGGCATAAAATGTACACAATGGTAAGTACCATCAACTTTCCCTGTATATATCGAACACATTACCCAACATAACAATCCACATATGAAACAAAAACACAAATGATGAATAGAAAGCAATGTTCACCTGCAATAGCATGTTTATGAAACAAATTTAGCTCATTCTTCTCTTGATTGACTTTATGTTGTTAATTTAGTTTAATATTTCACTTTAGATTAGGGGTTGAGTAGAATACGATATTTCTAACACTCAAGGGAGTTGCTTAATGTACTCTATTATATTCTAATTTGATTTTGGTCAATATATATATATATATATATAGATGTCTTATGGATGTCCATAGGTAAGTGAGTTATTAGACATTGACTTGCTGGTTTACTTTGAAGTTACTTGATTTATAGAAAGGAAACAAATGTTTTGTGATAAAAAAAAGTCTCTTTGTGATGAACTATAAGCTGATACATGTGTTGGGGTTAAAAACACCCAAAAAAGTACTCAGTTGAAAAAGTAGCAGGTGTCCAAAAAGAGGCCATGACTAGGTTAGTAGCCCGCTTCTGAATTTTTAAAAGCAAACAAGATGGGAAGTCAAAAGCTAAAAGATGTTTTCTACATAAAAAGATATAAGCATAATACAAGTAAAAAAATTTCTCATACAAGACCACATTGACTTTTTAGGGCTTACCCAAGTTACGGAGATGTATCACACATGTCGACATCATTACCAAAGAAGAGAGGATTTATTTGCCAAGGTTGAAGACATGGACCATGACCCCCCACACCCACATACCGAAGCTTTACTTAAATAATTTTTATCTATAAGCAATAGTAATTCAAAGAATTTTCTAATATTGTAGTTGACAAAGCAGTAGAGCAATGCAAAATTGCAAGCTCTGAATGAAGTGGCTCTTAAAAGAGAATATGATGATGGAGATTGAAAACAAAAGAAAAATAACAACAATAACATTTAAAAAACAACTAGGCCAAGAAAGCATGTGATAATGTTAAAAGAAAAGAGGGGGAGATGGAGTGTAAAGAGTTTGAAATAGGCTGTTGCATAAAGGGTTCACTAAAAATGTGAAATCGAGATTGGAGATTGGTGAACCAGATAGGAAGTCTTAAGAGAAGATTTGCATAATACATATGATAGTTTCTTGATGTAGGAATGCATGCATGGTTTGTTGCTATTGTTGATACCTTGTATGCAATGGTTGTTCCAATAATTGGTGTTCAGGTATGTCAAATTAAATGTTGTTAGCTTCTTTCATTAAATGTTAGCAAACATAGTTAAAGTTTAAAAATTTTATTGGCAAAACTAATTATTTTTGTAAAATGCTTTTATAGGGATTTCTATGGGCCATAGACAATGATAAATGACAGGCTAGAGTTGACAGTATAAAGGTTGTTTTTACAGGTGAACTAACAGATACTCAAAAAGAAAAAAGAAAGCTTACTTGACTTGATTGTGTGTTTCCATGGATATATTAGTAGTAGATTTTGACTTTCATTTGTTAGATTTAGAGTGCTTATTGAATTCTTATTTATTTTATAATTAACTCATACATCATGAGACAACAGATATTTCCTTATCTCAGTTATTCCAATAATTAGTGTTGAGAAAAGCTTATTTTGGAAATGTCAGGAAGAGATGAGGAGAGGTAAATTAAAAAATATATATATTTACATAGCGTTTTGAAAATGTTACCTAAATTTCATTAAGCATAAAGTACACTTTGCACAACATTTTGAAAACATTGCCTAAATTCCATTATATGCGGCATTTTTCAAACGTTGTGTAAAATGTATTTTATGCAACATTTTAAAAACGTTAATTAAAGTTTATTTTATATAGCATTTTTAAAATGTTGTGTAAAATAATTTATGCAACGTTAAAAATGTTACATAAAGTCTACGACTTTTCACAACCCACCTCTGAACAACATTTGAAAAAGAACTTTAAACATTTAAAAAAACGTTTGAGTGTTAGAAATCTCATATTTTACTCAATGTTTTAAAAACGTTATATAATGATATGCAGCGTGTTTTAAACACTGCAAAAGATATTTTTCGTTGTAGTGCCTCTCTAAACTATGTCGCGAATTAACTGTAAGGTATTTTTTTTGTTGTAATGCCTCTCTGAACTATGTCCCGAATTAACTGCTACCTCTTTTCTAGATGCTTAGAGCTCTAATGGTATCTAGGTTATCTTCTATTGGCAACTACACCATTGTTATCACAATAGGTGACTGTATAAAAGGTTAATACGCCAAACTCTAATATAAACTTTTGTTGCCAAACACCTTTATTTACTACTTCACAAGCTGCAAAATATTTTACCCTTATAGTAGAGTCTGTAGTACAATATTGTTTTACACTTCTTTAACTAATGGCTCCTCTTCTCATGACATATACATATCTAGACGTTGATCTTCTTTCATCTTTATTTGACTGAAAATATAAATTCGTAGAACCAACAACTGATAGATCTTGACTTTCATGAATCAGAACATAATCTTTAGTCCTTCTCAGGTACTTCAAGGCATGTTTTACTACTATCTAGTAAAACTCCCCTGGATTGCTTTGAAAATTTCTCACTAAACCAATTACATAACAAATATTTGGCCTTATACACTCTATATCATACATGAGATTACCCACTGTATATGCATAAGGATATCTCTCCAATCACTTCTTCTCTTTAGGAGTATTGTGAGACTAATCCTTAGAGAGAACTAATCTATGTCTTACAAGTAAAAACCCTTTCTTTGAGTCTTGCATGTAAAACTTTGACATAATTTTGTCTATGTAATTGGTCTGAGATAATCCTATCATATTTTTCTTTCTATCCCTAAGGAGTTTGATTCCAAAGATATAGGAAGCTTCACCAAGACCTTTCATAAAAAAAAATTATTTGATAACCAAATTTTTACTATTGACAAAATTTCTACATCATTCCTAATGAGTAGGATATCATCAACATAATGAACCAAGAACACAACAACACTTTCATACACTTTCTTGTATACACATGGTTCTTCAGGATTTTGTTCAAAACCTAAGGATTTAATTGTTTGATCAAAAATGAATATTCCAACTTTTAGATGTTTGTTTGAAACCATAAATTGATCTATGAAGCTTGCACACTTTTCTTTCTTAGCCAAGATATAGAAAACCCTTTAGTTGTAACATATAAATCTCTTCATCAAGGATTCTATTTAAAAATGTTGTTTTGACATCCATTTTACACATCTCATAATCATAATGTGCAGCTATAGATAGCATAATCCTAATGGATTTAAGCATGGCTACTAACGAAAAATTTTCTTCATAATTTATTCCCTTTTCTTGATCATAACCTTTTGCCACTAGCCTTGATTTAAAGGTCTCCACTTTCCTATCAACACCTTTCTTCATCTTATAAATTCACTTATAACCAACAAGCTTTATACCTTGATGTGGATCTTCAAGAATCTATACACCATTGGAATACATGGATTCTATTTATGATTGCATAGCTTCAATCCAGTATCTAGAGTCAATATTCGACATTGCTTCTTCATAAGTAATAGGATTTACATCTGACTCATCAACAATCAATGTGAAATACTTCACCCATGTAAATGAAGAATTCAAGAGGTCTTGAATTTCTCCCACTATGTCAAAGAATTGGTGTATTAAAAGGTTGTATGGATATCATGGAATTATCTTTTGAAACATTAAGCTCAGCTTGACTTTCAGACAGTTCATTAAATGTTATATGACATTTTCTTACATGATTAAGGATATATTCATTCTCAATAAATGTCGCATTCCTACTCATAAAAACTATTTGGTCTCTAACATCATATAAGTAATAACCCTTCAATTCCTTCGGATACCCCATAAAATGGCATAAGTTAGTTATAGATTCCAACTTGTCAACATTCATCTTATGCACATATATAGGACAACCCCACACATATAAATGTTGTAGACTAGGTTTTCAACCATTCCACATCTCAAAAGGCATAAGAGAAATTGATTTTGTTAGAGCCATGTTTAAAATGTAAATTGTCATTTCTAGTGCATATCCCGAAAACGAAATAGGCAACTCTAAAAAACTCATTTACGACCTAACCATATCTAATAGGGTTCGGTTCCTTATTTCCACAACACCATTTTGTAATGGAGTACAAGGGAAAAAATAATTGCACTACTATTCCATTTTGCTTAAGATAATCCCAGAATTTATTAGAGAGGAATTCTCCTCCCCTATTGATTTAGAGTATTTTGATATATTTACCTAATTACTTCTCAACCTTAGTTTTAAACTCTTTGAACTTTTCAAATGACTTAGACTTATGATACATTAGGTAAATATACCAAAATTTAAAGTAGTCATCTGTGAAAGTGATAAAATACTCAAATCCTCCCCTAGCTGGTTTACTCATGGAACCACATACATCATAATGGATTAGTTTTAATAATTCAATGGCTCTTACCGCTTTCTTAGGAAAGGGTTTTTGGGTCATTTTTCCTTGTAAACAAGATTGACAGAGTAGATAAGATTCAATTTTTAAAAAATTTATTGATCCATCCTTAACCAATTTGTTAATCCTATCAACATTTATATGCCTTAATCTTAAATACCACAAGTATATAGAATTAATTGATGGTCTCTTTCTCTTTTGTGGTGTAATGTAAGAGGAACTGGTGGCTTTTATGCATTTAACTATCATATTTAATGGAAACACTAAAAACAAACCATTTACTAAAGTTTTATATGCAAGAAAACAATTATTAAAACAAATAACTAATTTTGAATTAAAAAAATTGAATAACCATCATTCACCAGTCTAGAAACTAAAACAAAGTTCTTCCTAACTTTTGGAACATATTAATAGTCTTCTAAAATTAAAACATTTCTATTATTTAAATCTAAACTATAATCTCCTATAGCCACTACAACCACCCTTGTATATATCCCCAAATGTAAGTATAAGTTTCTCTCACATAGTCTTTTGATCTCCCAAAATCCCTACAACAGATTGCAAATATGAGTTGAGGCACAAGAATCTACACACAATAAATCATAAGGACCAACTAACAAATTGGATTCTATTGTGATGAGAGATTCATAAGTATTTTTCAATTTCTTTTCATTTAGAGAATCCAAATACGAGTAACAGCTACTTTTCTAGTGTCCAACATTTTCACAATATAAACAATTTCCTTTATTCTTATTTCCATTATCAATAGTCTTACCATTCTTGGGAGCATTCTCTATGCACTTTGGGATCAAACTTTCTTTTTTTTTTTTTTTCTAATTATTACCTTTCAACTTAAACCACAAGGTATTCTTTTTCTCAGCTATCAAGGCATTGGACTTTTTACTCTTAATAAATTCCTTAGCTCCTTGAAAGTTTTTCATCAATTATGTTAAGGAAATATTCAAATTGTTCATATTATAACTCAATACATATTGATTGAATGATTTCGATAATGAATTAATGATCGCATCAACTTGAGATTAAGAATCTATTTCAACCCCGAGAATCTCCAATTCATTTATGAAATCCATCATCTTTATGACATGGTCTCTTACTAAAGTTCATTCAGTCATCTTAGTACTCAATAAGCTTTTCATGGCCATTTGTTTGTAGTTCTATTTTGCTCACCAAACATCTTAATTATATTAACTAAAATGTCTTTGGCCGTAGGAAAATTTTGGTGCTTATGTTGTAAGACATTAGACATAGATGCTAGCATGTAGCACTTAGTCATCTCATCATCCCTACGTCATTTTTCATATGCATCTCAATCCTCTTGAGTAGCATTTGTACCAGGAAACTCAGGAGGATTTGTGTTAAGTACATGCTTGTAATTCTCAACTATGAGCACTATGAGTATATTTCTTTTTTAGTCTATGAAATTCGATCCAGTCAGTTTATTATCTTTCAAGATCTCAGAAAGAGTGTTGAAGGTCTCCATGCTTAATATCTACACAAATAAAAACATCCATCCATCATCATCCATCTAATATGGTTTTTAATTTAATGGTACCAACCACTTTTTGTCAATGCTATGGCTCCCTCATATACCATCGGATTGGGATATGAATTAACATAACTAGTGATTATAAAAAATCTAATCTTGCTATATACAACATCTTCTTGTGGGAATAAATTGTGTCTGCCTTGATTAGGTAGATAGTTATTATCCATCAAGTTTTTTGGTAAAATTTAATTAATTACATTCCCATATTTTTTATTTTTTATTTTTTCTAGCCTTAGAAAGTATCATGCTTTAAACCTGTGGGTTGCCATGATACATTCAGTTAAGTATAGACCCACCATCTAGACTTAGTGTATGTATTGTGGGATGATATATCCTATGGGCTTACACTCCCACTAATCATACCTAAATCTTATCATCGAAAGTGAATGAGAGCAGATTAACTAAAATAGATTTTGTCTTATCCTGTGAGTTTCAACCTATTTCTTGAAATAATCCTTGTTTACATACTTAACATTTCATTTTATGAGGGAATTATTTGATCAACTTTATTATTCCATAAATTTATAATCCATTCAAACAATCGCATTGTAATTGAAATTTAAACAATTGCATTGTAGTTGAAATTTAAACAACCACATTGCACATTAATTACATGGATACTAATTTAGAACTTCAAATTAAAGATATTAAATTTTAGCTCCCACTGCTTTTAATGTCCCGAATCAAATTGTAGACCACAGTGCATCTCATACACATAACAGTCTTTTCATAATACATTATTGTGGGTCAATTTAGCTTAACTATTAAGCCTTTTAGGGTTTAGTTTAACCATTGACTTTTCATTAGTTTAGTCTAGTCAAATCTGGTCAAAGTTAGTCAAATTGGTCAACTTCTAGTTAACTTGGCCAACTCTAGGTCAAAATAGTCAACCTAATCTAACTAGTCAACCTTAAGTCCAATCTGATCAAATTGGTCAACCCTAAGTCAAACTGATCAACCCTAGGTCAAACCAGTCAAACCGGTTAACTTGGTTGGTTCAGGATTTTTAATAAACACCTGTCTCAAGGTCATGGTGTTGGTTGGGCTCAGGTTGACATAGGCCATGGTGCCTTGTGTGGCACAGGTGGCAGGCGGGCATGGCATACATGCATGCAGGTAGGTGAGTAGGCAGACAGGCAATATGTAGGGTGCACTAATAGGTGCGGGGTGAGGCATCAAAAGCGGGGCGCATGAGGTAGGCGGGAGCGTGCACAACGTGGCACCCCATGTGGGGCGCTCACCTAAAATTAAGGAGGCGGGTGAGCGTGCGCATGCACGACATGACATGACACACGTGATGCAGCCAGGCATGCGCGTGTTATGCACGTGATGTGTGTAGGCAACCTACTTGCATGTGTTCGACAAAATGCCTCAATAGGCATTTTTGTCATTTTGATCCTAAATTTTTCTAATATTTAATTTATATATCTAATATTATCTTTTGAGCAAAAATAATTTGAAAAATAATTATTTAATAATTAATTCTAATTATTTTAATCTATTATCGTTTTTAGTTGCAAACACATATATCCATGTTAAATTAGAAGTTTGAGTCAATCCCATTAGTTTCTTAATTGATGACAAACTTATCTATGACAGTTATGAGCTCAACATAATCCTTAACTCTCCCAAAATGGGTTTCCATTCCTTATTGGACTCAAACTTTAAGTGGTTATCATCCACTTTTCTCTCCAACTTGGACTCTCTTTTAGGGTTTTGAGGTGAGCATGAACCGGCCTCTTATAGGTGCTTAAAAAACATGTAAAATTATAATAAAACATATAAACAATAAATGGTAACACATTGGAGTTGATTCCCTATGAAAATCAAGTCAGCTTATTCTCTTTGTTGTGTCTGGACTGCTCCAAAAGCTTCATTTCTCCGTCTCCTTTCCTTTGTGTTGTGTGTAAGCACCTAATTTTGGCACGGTCCCCAATTCTCAGTGTTTCTCTTCAAAGCAGCAGATGGGCAGAGCAATTCCCAGCCTTTCTTCATAATCCAGTCAATTCTTATTAATCAATCCAATGTCCTTTTATCATCTTATTATTAGTAGTATTTTATTTCCTATTATTTGCTTTTATTACTTTATTACTTTATTTTATTCTTTTCAGAAATGTCGCACCCAAAACAATTTATTCCTCTATACCACAAACCGACACATGATGGTTTTTTATGCCTCTTTCTGAATAGGGGACAAATGTTTATTTACATGGTTTTAACCCTATGAACACCATTTATTTTATTTTATATTATTTTATTACTATTATTATTATTATTATTATTACTACTATTTTTATTTTTATTTTTTTGTGTATAGGGACAGAGAGGGATGCACTGTTTTAGGTATAGCCCCCCTATTTATTTTGATTTATTATCATTATTATTATTATTATTACTATTATTTTTTTGTTATTATTTATTTATTTATTTATTATTATTATTATTTTATAATTTTATTTTACTCATTCTTTTCCTTTTTGCTCTTTCTTTTTCTTTTTTTTTCTTCTTTCTTTTTTTTTCTTTCTTTCTTTTTTTCTTTTTTCTTCTTTTTATTCCTTCTTTTCCTTTTTTTCCATTTTTTTCTTCTTTTCTCTCTTTCTTTTTTCTTTTTCTCCCTTTCCTTTTCTTTTTCCCTCTTTTCTTCCTGGCCACCCTGCTCCTGTGCAGGGATGAGGTAAACCCTCCCCCTCTCCTCTCATTCCTCCCCCTCTCTGCTCTCTCCCTCTCTCTCTCTCTCTCTCCGCCCTTTCCTTCCATCCTCTCTCTCTTCTGCTCCCTCACTCTCCCTCTCCTCTCTCTCCTCTCTCCGCCCTCTCCTTCAGCCCCTTCTCTCTCCTGCTCTCTGCTTTCTTCCCTCCTCTCTCTTGCTCTCTCCACTCTCTCTCTCTCTCTCTCTTTCTTTTCTCTCAGTCTCACCAACGCTCCAATCCCTTTCCTCTGCACTCTCCCTCTCTCTTGCCCCCCTTACACACGTTATCCCCCTCTCCTTCGTTTTTTCTACCCCCCTCAGTGCATGTGACCCTAAATCCCCCCTGTGCACGCAACCCTCCACGCCTCCCCTTTCTGACTCCTTGCCTACCAAACCCCCTCCCCTCTCCTATCTCCATGCTCTAGACCCTACCAAACCCTAACCCTAGGCACTCAAACCCTAGACACTCAAACCTGCGTACACTCCACCCCTCTCTTTGCTTCTCTATAAAAGCCATACCCCAAGCAAAAGAAGGGGAGCCTGGATTGACCTGAGGAAAACCCCACCAATGGCTAAGAAAAAGGAGGGAAATCGTCAAAAACCCTAAGGAATAGAGGGATTTCTCGGAGTTGATCCTTGCTTCATACATCATATCCATCTCTCTGCCCAACTGCTAAAATTCAAGAAGAAGTTACCCTAAGAGTGCTACATCCCATGAGAAAATAGTATTGTTTAAGCTTTGTTAGTTTTGGAACTTCTTCGAAAAAGGTTTGTTGCCAAGGAAAGGTTTTGTGGTTTAATTACATCATTTTATATACTATCGATAAAGGACTTGATTTTCCATCCATAATGCCTATTATTACTCATCGTTATGTTATTAATTAGATGCCTTTTGATTACAAGGGCCCCTTACTCATGTCATAATATAATCAATGTGTTCATTTTCCTTGGATCTCCTTAATTTTTTGTTGATTTTCTATGATATAATTTCATTATTTGGATGCATTACGTGATTCTATGTAACTTTAAACAAAGACAAATGGATAAAGAGGAATCCTTCAAGGGGAAATATGAAGTGGGGCAAATTAAATAAAACTTCTAAACTGTGGCTTTTGATGATATATTTTTTTTATTAGTTTAAGAAATCATGTTAATGCAAATATAATTGTTCAGACACTGTAGTTTTTTTTTTTATCTATGTTGTTGTACAATAATAGGCATCTCTAAACTCTCCAAAAACGGCCTTCAAACGGGTATAATATTAATGTTTATTTGTCAATGTGTGTTGTTTATGTTTTAGATATATTTGGAGGTTAACAATTATCCTTTTTCTGTTCTATATTACTTTTGCTTTGATTTACTTTGGTATTAATTTTCTAGCTATCTGGAATAAATACTACATGATCAATTAGGTGAGACCTACATTTTCTTTATTTCATCCAAAACTTATCAACTGTTTTTTTTTTTCTTAATTATTTTTTTCCAATTCAATGTACTCTTATATTGAATCATCCTTTGATGTAGCACACCCAAGAGATAAAATAATATAATAAAGCCAATTTAACAATTTAGAAAGATAAAGGGTAATCAATAATAGTGAGCCAACTCATGGATTTTAGTGATTCGATAGATGTTGCTATGATAGTGCAATAGGGTTAGACTTAGGAAATAAACACAGGCTAGCTGGATCCAAGAATAGTGTTGGACAGCAAGCATAGAAGCTGATGGGATAGCAAAACAAGGCAAACAGAGGTTACTTTTTGGAGTTTTGGAACATAGATGCAAGGTATAACGTAGTTGTTATCCTGGTAAGGATCTGGGAAGGAAATCAGATCTAAAAATGGATATGATTTTAGTGGTTGGTAGCAATGCTTAACAAAGGCTTCAAATGAAGACAGATTTCAATTTACTTTAGGAAAATAATGGGAAATCATCAGAACAAATCTGTCGCAAGGCCTTATCCCATTAGGGTTATGATTTACAAGATCAATTAGAATAACTTGAGAAGTGATCCTAAGGTTGTCGTAGGTAGGAAGGTTATAGGTTTTAATCCTATTGAAAGAACTGTATAGGATAACTAAAAAAAGGTGGCCGATTGGGTTTTAAGAAGGATGAAGGTTTGAAATGCATAGTAGTCTAGAGGCTTCTATTAGAGTTTGAAGTCTGAACATTTGAAGATAAGTGAGTGGTGGATTATGTAAATTAAACAAAATATACCTTCTTTTATAATTGTTGACCATAGATTTAGTATTTGATTTTATCAACTTCTGTTATCGCATAAACTTGAATTGGAATCAACATGATGGTTTTGTGGAGTTAAGATTGGCTTTGCTCTTGGTCCAACTAGTGGGGCTCATCTAATGGTGTGTCCCAATCCTCTTATCATGACCTTTGTCTGGATCTGGTAACAGGTGCTTGGGAGGCACATAGGTGTCTCTAGGTTACAAGATTTTTATGACCGTGTCTCATCACTGAGACAATGGAGACAGTGAAGTGAAGTGAAAGAAATTTAAAGTTTTTATGAATTAAAAAGAAAAAAAAGCTTCCATGAGTTCAGCTGCCAAAAAAGGTTCACTTTCCATAGGTCTTAGATAGAAATTGCAACAATAAAAATTAAGAAAATAAGGGTCACTTAGAAAATTCCCTATTTGGGCAACTTTTAGATTAACAACCAAACCACTTTTTGACAGAGAAAATATGATGTTCCATAGGAAGTTTGATTTCTCTTAGCAACTAGACATGATCTATGTTCCATGACCACTGGAATGAGTGTCCTAAATGAATCAACATAGAGAGTTAAGAACTTGAGTACGAATTGTCTATCAAATGGTGATCGAGCTGATATCCTTAATCTAATTGCTATACTTGGATGAAATATATGAAAAAAAGAAGAAAGAATTTCAATTTATTTAATGCCATAGCTGCCTCTTTCAGGATGCTCAGTGAAGTCAATGCTGAAAAGCCTCCCTTTTTTAGCTAATGGTATGGATGCACATTTATTGCCCCCCCCCCCCCCTCGAGGGTTTGGTGAGACCATCTAAGCTTAGCCTTTTTAGCAAAATAATTAAGGTTACCCTAACATGAGAATGACATTAAGGGCTGACACAGCAGCACCTATGATGTTTAACTTCCCATAAAATGTTGTAATTAATTAAGCTGGTTATGATAATTGGAGGAATCGATTAATGATTATTAAACTAAAGATATGGCTCACTGAAACAGGCCCACCAACACATATTAAAACAAACTATATCTATTATATTAATATTTAAATATATATAATATAATTACCTATATCTATATGTATTATATATAAGACTTCTAATGAGCCAAGCTTTCAGCGAAATAAAGCCAAGTGCATCTCAGCTCAAACCCACTTAGCAAAACAGGCTACAATATTGGCTTTTCCTTTGAAAATTGACATGTTGTTGAGTTCCTTTGCTAAAGCTCATTTGTAACTTCCTATAATTGCAATATATGGATTAAACAAATTTTCAGCATTTTTAAGTGACACACACACACCCAAACACACATATTCATTAATCTTTCCTTTTATTTAAGTCATATAATTCTTTGAAAGCTAAGTAAAAATAAATTAAATATAAAAGTTGCAACTAAAAACAAATATTGATGGGAAAGGGAGTTAAGTGTTACTATGTTACCACCTATTGTTGTACAAAGAGTTCAAAGAAGACACTTAGGTAGCTGGTAATCCTAGGACCATAATATGGATAGGTACTACAAAATTATGATCATCAGTCAGAAGTTGAAAATTTTAAAAGATTATTTTTTTTCTTTGGGTACCTCCTTGAACATAGAACCATAGGACTATGATCTAAGATACCTAGATTAAAAAAATACAATCTCACTAATTTCACCAACCCATTCATGGTTTCTTTTTTAGCACTTGATCAGGTTTCATGAGTTAGATGAAGATCTAGGAACTCAATTCATTTATTTATTTATTTTCCTTACTGATCAACTGAATTCACAAGGCCCTTAACATGCTGGCTCTCTTTGTTCAGGCCTTGTGTATTTTTCTTGCCAGTAAAATAAGATGCATCATATAAAGTGGTTGTTGTTAACCTACATATGCCTACATACATACATTTCTTGAATCACATAAAACATCATCCATTGAGCTATATTCCTAACAAAGAAAATCAAACTTCATTCTTTGTACTACTTAGATGAAAAATTAGATTATTTATATTTGTGATTAAAATTGATCTGATTGCCTTTTGTTAGAATTTATGTCTCTATACCCCACTTGAAAATTAGTTTACATCACAAGCCATTTTTTAGTTAAGGTTCTTTTTAAGCATGACAATTACATAAATATCCACATCATTTTTACCATTTAGATAAAAGGGTTGTCCATTTGTAATTAGGGAGTCTATTTTGATATATGTGATGTAATTCCATTTTATTCATTTTTACTCTTATGAGAATAATGCTCTTCTTTATGGCTAAGCTTTACGTCTTTCTTGATTATGTGAGAAGCATCAATAATATATGTTTATCAACTTAATTATCTTAATGCTTTATTATGGGTTACTTGCTAACATGTTATATGTAGGAGACATCTAAAGGTTTTGGTTATGGGGTAACAATATAATTGTGGCTAGACAGGTAAATGATGTACAACTTGCACATAGTAACTTATTTCCTTTAATTAGAGGATTTGTATAGATTTATTTTTGGACCTTGTTGAGTTATGTATCTTAGTTCAATGTACTTAGACTGTGTATATACATGTAATGAGTGTGAATGGTGGATTGATACGGAGCTATCGGGTGGACAGCGATGATGTGGATGTATATTATATTTGGAGTGTCTTTGTTTATCATGGACTATCAAGCGATTAAAGAAAGTGACATAGGGATCACTATTCATCCCCAAGGGTCCATATTACAACCGTTATACTTCTGAAATTTTGGCAGAAATGGCCTGTGGATTCCCTATTTAATCTCAATAAAATGGCATAGGAAATAATAGGTGGGATGATTAAATTATCAATTAAGTTGACCATTAGGCTATAACAGGTTTAAAGTAGGAAATTACGAAAGCGGATGTGGTGGGGTGCCTAACACCTTTCCCAGCTCATAAATGAACAACTTACCTAAGAATCTCTGGGAGTCGATCAGTTTAAGTGTAAAGTCAAACATTTCAAATCATTTTTTATAAAACTTTATTTTTTTTTTCAAGATTGATGTCCAGTCACATAATTAAAAAAACTGGTGGCAACTCCAAAACATTATGAGATTTTCCTACAATAGTTAAGTTTCTTTTAAAAGGGATTTACCTGTCGTGCGAAAATCAAAGCCCACAGAATGGCGACTCCGTTAGGGACTATTGTTCAACCTGAAATAAACCCATTACAGTCTTAGGTCAAATCAATTTTGTACTTCCATGTTTAGATGAATTTACTGCTTTCCTAGCTAGCATGTGATATATTTATCTGTTTTGTTTTGTTTTTCTAGGATAGAAAACATGTAAAGTTGCGAACCACTTTTGAGCATGTTTACATTATTTGTTAATTTTCTTTTCAAAGGAGTCTAGAATCAATTAGGAAAACACATTCGCACTGTGCACACATTGCAGGGCATACTTGCATTGTACGTCCTATCGGATAATGCCGGATCCTAATAGGAGGGGTTGGAAGCGGAAGTCATGGTTACTATGTTTTACATGGCTAAGCGGAAATCCCCAACCTAAGCCACCAACCTGCGACTCGGACCAAAAATGGGCCGATGAGGTTTGAAGGCATGGGAGACCTAAGCCTAGATCATTGAACAAAACCACATGCATTAGACATAAACTAGGTTAGTTCTATTAGGACACTGACTTAGTCTATCATTAGAAGTCTGGGTTAGAGAAAACCCTCTCTCCATTGTTTGAAC